>CM055123.1:294939061-295018601 GCA_029206835.1 Rana muscosa | reverse complement strand
GTCGCCTTTGGGCGCAGTGTGTTGCAGGCCGCAAAAGATCCTCATGTCTGATGGCGCTCAGCTTATGTATGGTGTATCCCCCCCCTCGTTGGGCATTGCTTTAGGACATCCCATTAGTAATGACTATGTCGCTCTGTGTCCCGTGATGTACGAGAAAGAAAGTAGGATTTTTATAACAGCTTACCTGTAAAATCCTTTTCTTGGAGTACATCACGGGACACAGAGCTCCCGTCCCTCTTTAGGGACACTTATTGCTTTGCTACAAAACTGATGTGCTCCCGGATGGGAGGGGCTTATATAGGGGAGGGTACTTCCGGTTTTGGAAGTTGCCAGTGCCAGCACCTGAAGGTATCTATATAACCCATTAGTAATGACTATGTCGCTCTGTGTCCCGTGATGTACTCCAAGAAAAGGATTTTACAGGTAAGCTGTTATAAAAATCCTATTTTTCCAGTTAAGCTTGTATTGGAGACCGTGCTGGACTGACTGGATTGGCCACTGGTCCAGGATGGTTATTTGTGTGGCCAGAAAGGAAGGATTACCTTTCGGTGGATGGCTGCTGCCTTTTATTGTGCAACCTTACTAATGTTTAGCATGTAGACTTGGATAAGAAGGAAGGAGCGCCTAGCGTCCAGAGAATTGCAACTTTTAAAGTATGGTTCATAGACGTTTATTAAATGGTAGCAATGTGTACATCAAGCCAACGCGTTTCGGGCAAATAGACTCCCTTCTTCTTCAGGGCTGTTGCTGTGTACTACTAGATGGGGAAAAATTCCCATAAATGGTTATGTTGGATCAAGATTTCAGAAACTATGATGGCGCTGCTGCCGAAACACCGGAGCTCACCAGCTGCTGCTTTCTAACACAGCCCTCAGCTGACGTGTATCCAAGCACAAAAATCTCGTTCATGTTCATGTTATTTCAAAAGACTTTTTCAATTATTTGAAATTTTCACCTTTCATTAAAATACCTGGTTGTCCTGCCCTGAAGGTTCTTGTTTAGGCACTTTCTGGTATGGGGTGATGGGTGTTTTTGGTCGTGATGCCGGGGAGGTTCGTGTTTGGGCACTTCCTATTATGGGGTGATGGGTGTCTCCTGGTGGTCCTGCCCTGAAGGTTCTTGTTTGGGCACCTTTTTTTTATGGCATGATGAGGGCCTCTTGGTGGTCCTTCCCTGAAGGTTCTTGTTTGGGCACTTCATGGTATGGGGGTGATGTGTGTTTCCGGGTGTTCCTGCCCAGGAAGGTTCGTGTTTGCAACTTTTTTTATGGCATGATGAGGGTCTCCTGGTGGTCCTGCCCTGAAGGCTCTTGTTTGGGCACTTCATGGTATCTGATGATAGGTGTTCTTAATCATGCTTCCGGGAAGGTTTTTGTTTGGGCACTTCCTGTGATGGGTGTCTCCTGGTGGTCCTGCCAGTAAGGTTCTTGTTTGAGCACTTCATGGTATGGGGTGATGTGTGTTTCCGGGTGTTCCTGCCCGGAAGGTTCGTGTTGGGGCACTTCCTGTTATGGGGTGATGGGTGTCTCCTGGTTGTCCTGCACTGAAGGTTCTTGTTTGGGCACCACCTGTGATAGGTGTCTTCTGGTGGTCCTGCCGGGGAGGTTCTTGTTTGGGCACTTCCTGCTATGGGGGTCTCCTGGTGGTCCTGCCCTGAAGGTTCTTGTTTGGGCACTTCCTGCTATGGGGTAATGGCTGTCTCTTAATTAGGGCTGCAACGAAAGATTATTTTCATAATCGATTAGTTGGCGGATTATTGTTTTTGATTAATCGTTAATTACCGTATTTATCGGCGTATAACACGCACCCTAACTTTAAGAGGGAAGTTTCAAGAAAAAAACTTTCCACGGCCCCCTGCGTATAACACGCAGGCACAGTTTACCCTCTCTTTTCAGGGTAAAAAAGTGAGTGTTATACGCCAATAAATACAGTACCTTTAAAGTGTGGTGTATAATTTAGTTAATATGCAAAGTTAAAAAAAATAAAAATAAAATAAAAGGCACTTTATGCTTAAATATCTCTATACAGTGGTAAATACAAAAAACCAACTATATGGTTAGGGAGCAAAATCTCTTATCCACTCTGAGAATTACAGACAGATTGGATATTCTGTATATACTATTAAATGTTGAATCTGGTAAATATCATCAGATATCTTTATTAGAAATAATAGAAAACTTCTTGGTCAAAGGAATTTTCAGACAGTGTTTGTGGTTTTCGTTCAGAAATGACATTCATTTTAAAACTAAATGTTAATAACAAGTGAAAATTTCAAACAACATTCTTTCATTCAGCGAATGTACAAAGATTTTTTGCATAAATATTCTCGTCTGAAAATGTATCCTTGTGGCCAACATAAGACTCACCTATGCAGTTTGCTTTTGATCCTTTTCTGCAGTTTTGCTGCGATTTGCGAGGTTTGCATTTTTTTTTTTTTTATGCTTTTTTTTTTTTTTTTTTTTTTTGGGCCAGTTTGTTGTTGGGCAAATTAGTAAAAAACACAAATTGCTGCAAAAACACATTACATTCCTTTCTGCAGCTTCTCCATTGAAGTATATTGAACCAAAAAAAGCACCGTTTTGCGTTTGAAAAAAGTCCTTGACCCTTTCCAAAAACGCAGCAGCTGAAAAAAGCATAGATGTGAACGTGTCCCATAGGAAACCATATAAATGAACTGTAGTGCGTTTCTGCAAAAAAAAAAAAAAAACGCATAGGTGTGAACCAGGCCTAAGACGTTTAGTAACATAATGGGGTTAAAAAAAAAAAAAATTAGCCCTTTATAGTACAAAAAGAGCAAATAATTGCTACTGTGAGGGGTTAATTTTATTTTATTTTTTTACTGTGGAACAGTGAAAGTAATATTTACAGTAGCAATTATTTGCTCTTTTTGTACTATAAAGGGCTATTTATTTTTTATTTTTTTAACCCCAATATGTTACTGGCCGATTAATCGATTATGAAAATAGTAATCGATTAATTTCATAATCGATTACCTTATATACTCGAGTATAAGCCGAGGCACCTAATTTTACCACAAAAAACTGGGAAAACGTATTGACTCGAGTATAAGCCTAGGGTGTCCATCTGCATGCCTCACTTTGCCTCACTGTGCCCATGCCTCACTGTGCCCATGCCTCGACTGACGTTTAACACGGGAGTCTATGGAAGGGGTGCCCGGCTTTGAAAAATTGGTGCTCCCCGGCCGTAGGTTCCTAAGACAACAAACTTTGCACACTTGTAGATTAGCAATAGAGCTACATGTGTGCCAAGTTTCGGGTCCAGGGGACCTACGCCCGGCTGGTACTCTCACTGGAGAAATGACCGTTTAACGTGGGAGTCTATGGAAGGGGTGCCCGGCTTTGAAAAATCGGTGCCCCCGGGCCGTAGGTCCCCCGGACAACAAACTTTGCACACTTGTAGAGGAAGAGTGGGGCTACATGTGTTCGGGATCCAGGGGACCTACGGCTGGCCGGTACCGGGTCCCCAAAGTCTGGGAGATCAGGTGCAAAAAGGTGACTTGAGTATAAGCTGCGGGGGGCATTTTCAGCACAAAAAAATGTGCTGAAAAACTCGGCTTATACTCGAGTATATACGGTAGTTGTCGATTTAATCGATTCGTTGTTTCGGCCTTACTCTTAGGCCCGGTTCACACTTGTGCGAGTTCATAACGAATGCGATGCGTCAAAAACACTTTGAATTCGCATGTCACCCATAAAGTCATTGTTTTCAATGACGGTCGTTCACATACATGCGTTGCGATTCCTCTACGAATGCGCTGTGATTAAAAAAAAAAGGGGGGGTCTTGTCTGACTTTACTGCGTTGCGAATTTAGTCTCCATAGACATCAATGTAAATCGTTCTGGAATCGCAATCATGGTCCACATATGTGCCAATTCCACCACGCAATTCTCCACAAAAACCAGGAAGTTAACACTTTTTATTTTTTTTTTACACTATGATTTCATTGGCTAGAACATTAATCGCAGCTAGGTCCAACTCCTGTAATTGGCGGTAAATTTTGCGGTAAAATTCGCACCTCAGAATGGACAAAAAACTGACCAAATTCACAGCGCATCAGTGTGAACCGGGCCTTAATAATTTTGAAATGCTGGGTCTAAACCTAGCACAAGTCTGCATAGACTGCCCTGGGCGGAAGCTCAGACATGATGTAACGGTGAAGCCACAAATGTAGAGAATGGTCACTGACACCATTTGTGTTCCAGTATAATCAGATTACAAGGACTGTTTAGGTTTGAGGGTCTCATCACTCCCCAGCTCTGCGGTCTACATTCTGCTTGCAGCAACACGTTCCTTTCCAGTAACCTGATTGTGGTTTCACTTGCTAGTTACTCACCATCTCGGTCAATATCAGTTTGGCCACCGGAGAATGCCGGAGGACTGGCCTAATGCTGGTTCCAGCTGCCTCCAGGGCCTGTTATGCGTTATTGGTAGGAGAATGGGGCTCAGTTTGGGATAATTTTATCCCTCTGAGGAGTCCTAATGACGTTAGCTATCTCCATCAGAGGCGCAGTCTGTTAGCTCTCTCCGCTTCCTCCACTTTATTTCTGCACACTAAGCAAACCCGGCGGCTGCTGCCACCCCTTTCTAGTGCCATGATTCCATATAATAGATGAGTTGTGATCTGCAGACAGACATGCTGTGGATGTAAGCAGAATATAATCTCTGCTCTTCCTATCCCCTGCGGAGTGTTTGACTCTCGGCAGGATGGATCTTATGAGGTGCATTAGGCCCATTATTGTCTGTACACAACACATGTACTATCTGGAATTATCCTCCTCCTCCTCCTCCTCCTCCTCCTATGTACTGCATGTCGGAGCAGCAATAGAGCAATCTGTATCCATAGAAGAAATCTGCAGCCTGCCAAGGCTAGGAATGCTAGCTGCCTAGCTGTCATTGTAATCCGTGGGCTTCAGTATTTTCATCATCCAATAACCCAGAACAAGTGAGAGGCCCTGAAGTCACAACTCCTCATCTGTATCCTTGTTCCTGGTCAGCCATGCAGAGAGAAGGGAGGACATTGTATCGGCATTCCATCTGGGCACAAAGCATCTGAAGAATGCAGATTTCTCTAATATTCATTCTGAACCATCCCATCTATGTGGATTTTATAAACATTTCCAGAACTCAGTCCAGCCAGTAAGCACACAAATATCTAATAAAAGAGTTGTAACATTTTAAAGCGGGGCTCCAGGCTCCTTCAGGAAAAATTTAAGTCGGCAGCTAAAAATACTATAGCTGCTGACTGGTAATATAAAGACATTGACTTGCCCCAGGATCCAGCGCTGTGCTCACCCGAGACCATTCTTCAATCGGCTTCGGGTTGCAGGTTCCGGCATCTCTAGTAAGGGAAACAGGAAGTGTTGTAAATGGGCCTGTAGTCTTCTGGGACCTGTGATGTGTCGCAGAAGACTGCGGGGGGGAAGCAGCGATCTGAGCCGGAAGTGGGAGAGGGTACCTGTCAAAAACGCTGCTTGGTCGTGTGGCTGTATGTTGGCTGTGTATATTGGTACATCAGTACATCGGTCGGCCTTGTCCCTGTATATTGGTTGTGTGGTTGTACATTGGTCGGTCTTGTCCCTGTATGTTGGTTGTATGGCTGTAGGTTAGTCGTGTGGCTTTACATCAGTCGGTCTTGTCCCTGTATGTTGGTTGTGTGGCTGTACATCGGTCGGTTGTGTGGCTGTAGGTTGTCCATGTGACTGTACATCGGTCTTGCTTTTCCCTGTATGTTGGTTGTATGGCTGTAGGTTAGTCGTGTGGCTTTACATCGGTCGGTCTTGTCCCTGTATGTTGGTTGTGTGGTTGTACATCGGTCGGGCTTGTTCCTGTATATTGGTTGTGTGGTTGTACATCGGTCAGGCTTGTTCCTGTATATTGGTTGTGTGGTTGTACATCGGTCGGGCTTGTTCCTGTATATTGGTTGTGTGGTTGTACATCGGTCAGGCTTGTTCCTGTATATTGGTTGTGTGGTTGTACATCGGTCAGGCTTGTTCCTGTATATTGGTTGTGTGGTTGTACATCGGTCGGTCTTGTCCCTGTATGTTGGTTGTGTGGTTGTACATCGGTCGGGCTTGTTCCTGTATATTGGTTGTGTGGTTGTACATCGGTCGGGCTTGTTCCTGTATATTGGTTGTGTGGTTGTACATTGGTCGGTCTTGTCCCTGTATGTTGGTTGTATGGCTGTAGGTTAGTCGTGTGGCTTTACATCAGTCGGTCTTGTCCCTGTATGTTGGTTGTGTGGCTGTACATCGGTCGGTTGTGTGGCTGTAGGTTGTCCATGTGACTGTACATCGGTCTTGCTTTTCCCTGTATGTTGGTTGTATGGCTGTAGGTTAGTCGTGTGGCTTTACATCGGTCGGTCTTGTCCCTGTATGTTGGTTGTGTGGTTGTACATCGGTCGGGCTTGTTCCTGTATATTGGTTGTGTGGTTGCACATCGGTCAGGCTTGTTCCTGTATATTGGTTGTGTGGTTGTACATCGGTCGGGCTTGTTCCTGTATATTGGTTGTGTGGTTGCACATCGGTCAGGCTTGTTCCTGTATATTGGTTGTGTGGTTGTACATCGGTCAGGCTTGTTCCTGTATATTGGTTGTGTGGTTGTACATCGGTCGGTCTTGTCCCTGTATGTTGGTTGTGTGGTTGTACATCGGTCGGGCTTGTTCCTGTATATTGGTTGTGTGGTTGTACATCGGTCGGGCTTGTTCCTGTATATTGGTTGTGTGGTTGCACATCGGTCAGGCTTGTTCCTGTATATTGGTTGTGTGGTTGTACATCGGTCAGGCTTGTTCCTGTATATTGGTTGTGTGGTTGTACATCGGTCGGTCTTGTCCCTGTATGTTGGTTGTGTGGTTGTACATCGGTCGGGCTTGTTCCTGTATATTGGTTGTGTGGTTGTACATCGGTCGGGCTTGTTCCTGTATGTTGGTTGTGTGGTTGTACATCGGTCGGGCTTGTTCCTGTATGTTGGTTGTGTGGTTGTACATCGGTCGGGCTTGTTCCTGTATGTTGGTTGTGTGGTTGTACATCGGTCGGTCTTGTCCCTGTATGTTGGTTGTGTGGCTGTAGGTTGTCCATGTGACTGTACATAGGTCGGTCTTGTTCCTGTATATTGGTTGTGTGGCTGTAGGTTGAACGTGTGACTGTACATCGGTCGGCTGTGTACCTGTATATTGGCTCTGTGGTTGTACATTGGTCGGCTGTGTCCCTGTATATTAGTTGTGTGGCTGTAGACCGGCCGTGTGGTGTCGGTCATCCCACCAGTGCTGGGTGGAGTCATTCTTTGGTTGTATTGCACCAGGGACATTAACTTCCAGTATTGCCAACCAGATTTCTTTGCTTAGATGGGCAGCATATAATACAGATGATGGTCATCACACACCAGAGATGTATATCCTATTAGATAATCCTATAACAGCTCTGTATGCAGCTACAACCTCCCTAGACACTCCGCACAGAGATGGTGTGGCCCTGACACCCTATACATGGAAATATCTGTATAGCAGATCTGTGTGAATTCTTCATGGCCATGGCTGGAAGGGGGTATCGAGGTAAATGGCTCAGCCAATGTAAGCTATGAGGTGCCATTTCTCTATTCCAGTCCTCTGTATTCTAACTCATCTGTGTGGTTTACTCTATTGGAGGGTCCTCATACCCAGGAGAGCTGTGAGGGATGGAGGCCACCAAATCCCGGATGTGCAGGCCTGGAAATGGTCTGTGTAATGTTCAACCTTTTGTAGACGACCTGTCGGCGGGGGGCGGCCAGTGGGAGTCCATGTCGGCAGGGGGGGGGGGGCCGCCAGTGGGAGTCCATGTCGGCAGGGGTGGGGGCCATCAGTAGGAGGCCATGGCGGGGGGCGGTCAGTAGGAGTCCATGTCGGCGTGGTGGGGCCCTCAGTAGGAGTCCATGTCGGCGAGGGGAGGGGGGCGGTCAGTAGGAGTCCATGTCGGCGGGGGGCGGCCAGTGGGAGTCCATGTCGGCGGGGGGGGCAGTCAGTAGGAGTACATGCTATCGGGGGTGGTTAATATTAAAGGCCATGTCCATGAAACTCCATCCCCCCCAAACTCTTGTATTTGGTCAAAAGAATCGGTCCCGTCTCGTCATGTATCTCTGCCATCTCTTCTCAGGTACTTGGATCAGATCGAAGATTTGGAAGCCACAGACACGGAGGACACAAAGCTGAACTATGGCATTGTTGTGGACTGTGGCAGCAGCGGCTCCCGCGTGTTTGTCTACTTCTGGCCGCCACACAATGGCAATCCACACGACCTGCTGGACATTAAACAGATGAGGGATCGCAGCAGCAAGCCTGTGGTGAAGAAGATTAAACCAGGTACTCTTCTCGGAGGTATAGGTTCATCCGTGCTGCTTGTAGGGATCATTGAGCCCTGAAAGAGATATAGGTGGGTTTGTGCTGCTTGTAGGGATCATTGAGCCCTGATAGAGATATAGGTGAGTTTGTGTTGCTTGTAGGGATCATTGAGCCCTAATTAGGTGCACACATGCAATCTTCTGGGGACATTCAGGATAAGTGCCAAGAGATAGTCAGTCAGTTATCAGAGTACCAGAAGCAATGCTGGCGATGAAAATTGCAATGTTTGGAAAAATTTACTTTGAAGGCACGTTAAAAAAATATCAAAATAAATTTATTAATGTACATGCATCACCACCAAACTAAATTGCAATGCTGGAGATGTTTTATTTGATGTGTTCGGAAATTATGCATCCTGTAGGGCTTATAGGTGATGACATGAAGCCATTTTAATCCTCCTTTCTTCTTAGAATCCTTATGGCTAATGAACAGCTGTGAAGTCCGTTTCTATGTTATGTCTTTTATGGCTTACAGTGTTTCTAAAACCACACATTAGCTGAAGATTACTTTGTAGAAAATAAGAATCGCTACGTTACCAATTTATTTTATAGGATAATCATTGATGGGTATCTGCTGCCACCTAGAGACTGTTCTGTGAACAGATGGAAAAATGACATTGATTATGCGGTGGACTTGAGTCACATTCAAAGTGTGGCAGAGCTGCTGGCGGTGGCGGTGCGGCAGAGCTGGTGGCGGTGCGGCAGAGCTGGTGGCGGTGCGGCAGAGCTGGTGGCGGTGCGGCAGAGCTGGTGGTGGTGCGGCAGAGCTGGTGGCGGTGCGGCAGAGCTGGCGGTGGCAGTGCGGCAGAGCTGCTGGCGGTGCGGCAGAGCTGGCGGTGCCGGTGGCAGTGCGGCATTGCTGGCGGTGCGGACGAGCAGTGCGGCATTGCTGGCGGTGCGGACGAGCAGTGCGGCATTGCTGGCGGTGCGGACGAGCAGTGCGGCATTGCTGGCGGTGGAAACGGCAGTGCGGCATTGCTGGTGGTGGAAACGGCAGTGGGGCATTGCTGGTGGTGGAAACGGCAGGGCTGGCAGTGGGGTTGGTGGTTGTAGTAGTGCTGGAATTTCTTTATCGTACACCACGGGACACAGAGCTAGTCATTACATAATGGGTTAAGGGTCACCAGCGGTGATTGGACACTGGCACAACCAATGGAAGACAGTTCCCCTCCATATAACCCCTCCCATCAGGGAAGTACCTCAGTTTTTTCGCCAGTGTCGAAAGGTGTTGGACGCGTTAGGAGGTGCTAAAGGAAAGCTCTACCAAAGAGACCCTCTGGGGGTAAAAGAGCTATGCTTTCGGATCCATCCAAGACGCCTACAAATGAGCTGAATCTGGATGGGATCCGGGCCTCATCCATGAGGCGTCGCCTGTAATGTCTCTCTTCGGAGGACTGGGCTCTAAGATCCAGCACTTTCGCTATTTCGCTATAAAGTCCTGGTAAGAGTCTTGTACAAGGCCCAGGGGAGAGGTATCCTTTAAATAGGAACCCATATCCCTGAAGGTTGGAACACATAGCCCACCGTGAAGGGTGAAGTTTGGTATCTGTCTGAAATCTTTCAGCAGAAAAACCTGCGGCGTGGATAAGGTGAGATTAGAAGGTCCATAACTAGGTTGGGACCTTTTTCAAAAAGTGGATGTCTTCTTTTTTTCCACCACTGGGGGGAGTAAAGAGCTGAATATACTCACCTCACTCTGTTCAGTGTCGGCTTCGGCGAAGTACACTGCTCGTCACCTCCGCTGCTGAGCTTGCTGGGGCACCCCGATCCTCCTTTCGGTGGCCGACCAAACACCTGCAGATGCAGGTAAGTGGGAACAAGGGCTGATGAGAGTCCTCTCTCACTATGGCCACCGCCATAGCGCTAAGGGCCGCGCGCTGCGCGCGGGAGCGCGCTTTATCGGAGGGGGGGGGGGCGAAGGCGTGCGCGGGCACGTGGCGCGCGCAGGCACAGAAACGGCGCCAAATTTAAAAGACTGTCAGTGTGAAAAGCACTGCAGCAGCAAGCAAGCTCGTTAGTTCTCTTATTCCTGGCAGAGAAACACAGCAGCTATACAGGGACGTAAGACTCCATGTGGTTGGATTGGGTACTTCCTAGAAGACATCCATGTTATGCATAGTTATGTGTTAAAAGTTGCATACTTAATGTAATTGCTAAACTGAACACGGTAGTATATGCATTTAGGTACCTTGTATTTTGTCTAAACAGTAAGCCTTCCAGGGGAAGTAATACGGACAAAAAGAGATAAGAAAGCACCACCGCCTGAGAGGAGGCTCTAACTGTGCTGACTCGGTACCTTTCTCTCCTGTGTTGCTAAATGCACCTGTTCAGGATGAGCCATTACCTCTGTCAGGTATGGCGGCTTCCCCAGTGAAGCCTGGGCCTGTATATGTCACTGAGGACACTTTATCAGCTGCCCTAAATAATCTGGAGGAAAAAATTGCTACCTTAATCGCTAAGTCCTCTAAAAAGGGACAATAAGCGAAGCAGGTCTCTTCCAGTATTGGACCTCCCTTCAGAAGTACCTGAGGGAGGAGGATGAGGAGGAGGAGGCTACATCAGCAGAGGATGAGGAGCCAGATTTTAAGGTCACAGGTACAATGCTATAGCAGTGCATTTAAGTTAACCTCTGCGGAGGTAACGGAATTACCTGTCTCCTCCCTAGGGTCATTAAGATCCCTGCAAGGTGCATGCTCCTTCCCGGTTCATCCGTTACTAGAGGATCTAATATACGCAAACTGGCAACATCCAGATAAGCGTTTCTCACCTCCAAAAAGGTTTAACATTCTTTCTTTATCGTACACCACGGGACACAGAGCTAGTCATTACATAATGGGTTAAGGGTCACCAGCGGTGATTGGACACTGGCACAACCAATGGAAGACAGTTCCCCTCCATATAACCCCTCCCATCAGGGAAGTACCTCAGTTTTTTCGCCAGTGTCGAAAGGTGTTGGACGCGTTAGGAGGTGCTAAAGGAAAGCTCTACCAAAGAGACCCTCTGGGGGTAAAAGAGCTATGCTTTCGGATCCATCCAAGACGCCTACAAATGAGCTGAATCTGGATGGGATCCGGGCCTCATCCATGAGGCGTCGCCTGTAATGTCTCTCTTCGGAGGACTGGGCTCTAAGATCCAGCACTTTCGCTATTTCGCTATAAAGTCCTGGTAAGAGTCTTGTACAAGGCCCAGGGGAGAGGTATCCTTTAAATAGGAACCCATATCCCTGAAGGTTGGCACACATAGCCCACCGTGAAGGGTGAAGTTTGGTATCTGTCTGAAAACTTTCAGCAGAAAAACCTGCGGCGTGGATAAGGTGAGATTAGAAGGTCCATAACTAGGTTGGGACCTTTTTCAAAAAGTGGATGTCTTCTTTTTTTCCACCACTGGGGGGAGTAAAGAGCTGAATATACTCACCTCACTCTGTTCAGTGTCGGCTTCGGCGAAGTACACTGCTCGTCACCTCCGCTGCTGAGCTTGCTTGAGCACCCCGCTCCTCCTTCCGGTGGCCGATACAGACACCTGCAGATGCAGGTAAGTGGGGACAGGGGCTGATGAGAGTCCTCTCTCACTATGGCCACCACCATAGCGCTAAAGGCCGCGCGCTGCGCGCGGGAGCGCGCTTTATCGGAGGGGGGGGGGGCCGAGGCGTGCGCGGGCACGTGGCGCGCGCAGGCACAGAAACGGCGCCAAATTTAAAAGACTGTCAGTGTAAAAAGCACTGCAGCAGCAAGCAAGCTCGTTAGTTCTCTTGTTCCTGGCAGAGAAACACAGCAGCTATACAGGGACGTAAGACTCCATGTGGTTGGATTGGGTACTTCCTAGAAGACATCCATGTTATGCATAGTTATGTGTTAAAAGTTGCATACTTAATGTATTTGCTAAACTGAACACGGTAGTATATGCATTTAGGTACCTTGTATTTTGTCTAAACAGTAAGTCTTCCAGGGGAAGTAATGCGGACAAAAAGAGATAAAAGAGCACCGCCGCCTGAGACAGGGGGCTCTAGCTGTGCTGACTCGGTACCTTCCTCTCCTGTGTTGCCAAAAGCACCTGTACAGGATGAGCCATTACCTCTGTCAGGTATGGCGGCTTCCCCAGTGAAGCCTGGGCCTGCATATGTCACTGAGGACACTTTATCAGCTGCCCTAAATAATCTGGAGGAGAAAATTGCTACTTTAATCGCTAAATCCTCTAAAAAGGACAATAAGCGAAGCAGATCTCCTCCAGTATTGGACCTCCCTTCAGAAGTACCTGAGGAGGAGGAGGATGAGGAGGAGGCTACATCAGCAGAGGATGAGGAGTCAGACGGATCAGGGATATCGGATGAGCCTTTTTCGGTATCCCAGATTTTAAAGTCACAGGTGCAATGCTATGCAGGAGCCGTGCGAGCTGCATTTAGGTTACCCTCTTTGGAGGTAACAGAATCACCTGTCTCCTCCCTAGGATCATTAAGATCCCTGCAAGGTGCATGCTCCTTCCCGGTTCATCCGTTACTAGAGGATCTATTGTACGCAGACTGGCAACATCCAGATAAGCGTTTTTCACCTCCAAAAAAGTTTAACATTCTTTATCCTATGGAGGAAAATTTTTTAAAGAAATGGAGCCTGCCTACGGTAGATGCGGCTATTTCTTGTGTAAATAAAAACCTGACATGTCCAGTGGATAATGTACAAGTGTTTAAAGATCCTTCTGAGAAGAAGTTGGAATCCTTACTGAAATCCTCCTTCCTTTTGGCCGGCTCAATTATCCAACCTGCAGTAGCAGCAGTCGGTATGTGTCAGGTCGTCAGCCAACAGGTAAAGCAGGGGCTGAAGGAGCTGCCTTCAGAGCAGGCTAAAAATTGGGAGAATTTACCTAAAGCCTTATGCTTCACAGTGGATGCCATGCGAGATTCTATCATACAGGCATCACGCCTTACACTCCAGCTGGTACAGATGCGCAGAGTACTTTGGCTTAAGCATTGGTCAGCGGAAGCCCCATGCAAAAAGTTGTTGGCAAGTTTCCCGTTCCATGGCGAACGCCTTTTTGGGGAAGATTTAGAAAGATATATCCAAAAGATATCAAGTGGTAAAACGACACTTTTACCTGAGAGAAAGAAAAACAAGAGACCTTGTTTTAAACACACTCTCTCCCCAGCTCCCGGGAAATCGGACTCCAGCCAGTGGCGACGGCCTTTTCAGCCGCCCAAAAAAGCCAAAGAAAAGGCTCAGAAGAACAAGAAGCCGTGGGGTTCAAGAGCTAATAAGCAAGCCCCCAAAACCTCTCATTGAAGGGGCGCCCCCGCTCGGCCGAGTGGGGGGAAGGCTTCGTCAGTTCTCAGCGACTTGGCGGACAGAAACCCAGGACAAATGGGTGGTATCCACAATATCCTCAGGGTACAGACTGGAATTTCGAGAGATCCCATCTTCTCAATTCCGAAGTTCAAGACTCTCCAAGGATCCACAAAAAAGAGGATCCTTCTTCAAAGGTTTGAATCACTTAATAGCTCAAGGTGTGGTTACAGAGGTACCCCAAAAGGAGCAAGGTTCAGGTTTTTACTCAAACCTCTTTGTGATTCCAAAACCGAACGGAGAAGTCAGACCCATCCTGGATCTAAAAAATCTAAACCAGTTTCTGAACGTTCGCCATTTTCGAATGGAAACGATTCGATCCGTGGTCGCTACTTTAAAAGGCGGAGAATTCATTGCGTCCATAGATATCAAAGACGCATATCTACACATACCAATCCTCCCCGCTCACCAAAGATTCCTAAGGTTTGCGGTAGAAGATCGCCACTTTCAATTTGTGGCCCTGCCATTTGGTGTAGCCACCGCGCCCAGAGTATTCACAAAGGTGCTAGCTCCTCTGTTAGCAAACCTAAGAACACGGGGCATTGCGGTAACAGCCTATCTAGACGATCTACTATTAATAGATCAGTCAAAGGAGGGATTGGATCACGCTGTAGACACTACAGTAGGATACCTGGAGCATTTAGGATGGATTATAAACTTACAAAAATCCTCTCTCCAGGCCCAAAGAAGGATAGTGTACCTGGGCATGATCATAGATACAGCCCAAAACAGGGTATACCTGCCAGAGCCAAAGATACAGTCTCTGAAAGACCTGATCCACAAGGTCAAAGCAAACAAGAGGCCGTCTATTCGCCTTTGCATGAGACTATTGGGAAAGATGGTAGCCTCCTTCGAGGCGGTCCCTTACGCCCAGTTTCATTCGAGACTACTTCAAGGCAATATTTTAGCCTCCTGGAACAGGAAGAGCCAAGCTCTGGATATACCCATGCGCCTGTCCTCACAAGTACGCCACAGCTTCAATTGGTGGCTAGAAGCCAGGAATTTACGGAAGGGAAAGTCCTTCCTCCCAGTGGCCTGGAAGGTGGTATCTACGGATGCCAGTCTATCGGGCTGGGGTGCAGTATTCGAGGAGGCTTCTACCCAGGGAACCTGGGCCAAGACTCAAGGGATCCTGCCCATCAATGTGCTAGAGATCCGGGCGGTATATCTAGCCCTCAAAACCTGGACATACAGGTTACAGGGCTACCCAGTTCGGGTTCAATCCGACAATGCTACGGCAGTAGCTTACATCAATCACCAAGGAGGCACCCACAGTCGGGCAGCCCAAAGAGAGGTGAACCGGATCTTGGCATGGGCAGAAGAGCATGTACCTTGCATCTCTGCAATCTTCATTCCAGGGATAGAAAACTGGCAAGCAGACTACCTGAGTCGTCAGCAGCTGCTACCAGGAGAGTGGTCTCTTCACCCAGAGATCTTTCAGGCCATATGTCTGAGATGGGGAAACCCAGATGTAGACCTGCTAGCTTCCAGGTTCAACAAGAAATTGGACAACTTTGTGTCCAGAACGAGAGATCCTCTAGCCTACGGGACAGACGCTCTAATAACTCCATGGAATCAGTTCTCACTGATCTAGGCATTCCCTCCGATCCCTCTTCTACAAAGACTGCTTCGCAGGATCAAGGAGGAGGGAATACCAGTAATCCTAGTGGCCCCAAACTGGCCCAGGAGGCCTTGGTATGCCGAGATCGTAAAAATGGCGATAGGAAGGCCCTGGAAGCTTCCACTTCGACACGACCTGTTGTCACAGGGTCCAGTATTCCACCCTTCCTTACAAAGGCTAAATTTGACGGCCTGGCTGCTGAGACCCACATTTTGAAAAAGAGAGGGGTCTCTGGCCTGGTTCTTTCTACGCTCATTAATGCTAGAAAGCCAGCCTCCAGACTCATCTATCATAGAGTCTGGAAAGCATACGTTTCCTGGTGTGAATCCAGAAGTTGGAATCCTCTGAAATATGAAATAAGTAGGATTCTTGCTTTTTGCCAGTTAGGAGTGGATATGAAATTAGCCCTTAGCACCATCAAAGGGCAAATATCGGCTCTATCAGTCTTCTTTCAGAGACCATTGGCATCTCACTCCCTAGTTCGGACATTCATTCAGGGGGTACTGAGGATAAATCCTCCAGTCAGGTCTCCCTTGTGTCCATGGGATTTGAATTTGGTATTGTCAGTGTTGCAAAAGCAACCTTTTGAACCTATTCGCCATATTCCTTTAATTATATTAAGTAGGAAATTGGCCTTTCTGATTGCTATAGCTTCTGCTAGGAGAGTATCAGAGCTAGCAGCTCTTTCTTGTAAAGAGCCTTATCTAATTTGTCACAAGGACAAGATCGTACTACGACCCCATCCGGCTTTTCTGCCTAAGGTGGTGTCGGCTTTTCACTTGAATCAAGACATTGTTCTGCCTTCCTTTTTTCCAAACCCGCGGACGGCGGGGGAAAAATTATTACACTCTCTAGATCTAGTGAGAGCGGTAAAGGTGTATCTGCAAGCAACCGCTCAGATACGTAAAACAGATGTTTTGTTTATTTTACCAGATGGTCCCAAGAAGGGCCAAGCGGTATCAAAATCCACCATTTCCAGGTGGATTAGACAAGTAATTGTTCAAGCTTATGGTTTAAAGAACAGGACTCCTCCTTTTCCTGTTAAGGCGCACTCTACCAGGGCGATAAGTGCTTCATGGGCAGTGCACCACCAGGCTTCGATGGCTCAGATCTGTAAGGCTGCAACTTGGTCCTCAGTCCATACATTTTCCAAATTCTATCAAATAGATGTGAAAGGACATGAGGATTCCGCCTTCGGGCGAAGTGTGCTGCAGGCAGCAGTATAGGGCTTCTGGTCCGCAAGCGGTCGGTTTGATCTGTGTCTCCCCCCCTTCATATGAGCATTGCTCTGGGACGTCCCATTATGTAATGACTAGCTCTGTGTCCCGTGGTGTACGATAAAGAAAATAGGATTTTTATAACAGCTTACCTGTAAAATCCTTTTCTTGGAGTACACCACGGGACACAGAGGTCCCCCCCTTCTTATGGGAACCTTACTGCTTTGCTACAAAACTGAGGTACTTCCCTGATGGGAGGGGTTATATGGAGGGGAACTGTCTTCCATTGGTTGTGCCAGTGTCCAATCACCGCTGGTGACCCTTAACCCATTATGTAATGACTAGCTCTGTGTCCCGTGGTGTACTCCAAGAAAAGGATTTTACAGGTAAGCTGTTATAAAAATCCTATTTTAGCCGCCCACAAAAGCCAAGGGGCAAGCTCAGAAGAACAAGAAGCCGTGGGGTGCAAGAGCTAATAAGCAAGCCCCCAAAGCCTCTCAGTGAAGGGGCGCCCCCGCTCGGCCGAGTGGGAGGAAGGCTTTGTCAAGTTCTGAGCGACTTGGTGGTCAGAAATCCAGGACAATTGGGTAGTATCCACAATATCCTCAGGGTACAAACTGGAATTTCGAGAGATCCCATCTTCTCAATTCCGAGGTTCAAGACTCTCCAAGGATCCACAAAAAAGAGAATCCTTCTTCAAAGGTTTGAATCACTTAATGGCTCAAGGGGTAGTTACAGACGTACCCCAAAAAGAGCGAGGTTCAGGTTTTTACTCAAACCTCTTTGTGATTCCAAAGCCAAATGGAGATGTCAGACCCATCCTGGATCTAAAATCCCTAAATCGGTTCCTGAACGATCGCCATTTTCGAATGGAAACGATTCGATCCGTGGCCGCCACTTTAAAGGGCGGAAAATTCATGGCGTCCATAGATATCAAGGACGCACATTTACACATACCCATCCTCCCCGCTCACCAAAGATTCCTAAGGTTTGCGGTAGAAGATCGCCACTTTCAATTTGTGGCTCTGCCGTTTGGTGTAGCCACCGCGCCCATAGTATTCACAAAGGTGCTAGCTCCTCTGTTAGTAACCTAAGAACACGGGGCATTGCGGTAACAGCCTATCTGGACGATCTACTAGTAATAGATCAGTCAAAGGACGGATTGGGTCACGCTGTACACACTACAGTAGGATACCTGGAGCATTTAGGATGGATTATAAATTTACAAAAATCCTCTCTCCAGGCCCAAAGAAGGATAGGGTACCTGGGCATGATCATAGATACAGCCCAAAACGGGGTATACCTGCCAGAACCGAAGATACAGTCTCTGAAAGACCTGATCCACAAGGTCAAAGCAAACAAGAGGCCGTCTATTCGCCTTTGCATGAGACTATTGGGAAAGATGGTAGCCTCCTTCGAGGCGGTCCCTTACGCCCAGTTTCATTCGAGACTACTTCAAGGCAATATTTTAGCTTCCTGGAACAGGAAGAGCCAAGCTCTGGATATACCCATGCGCCTGTCCTCACAAGTACGCCACAACTTCGATTGGTGGCTAGAAGCCAGGAATTTACGGAAGGGAAAGTCCTTCCTCCCAGTGGCCTGGAAGGTGGTATCTAGGGATACCAGCCTATCGGACTGGGGTGCAGTATTCGAGGAGGCTTCTACCCAGGGAACCTGGGCCAAGACTCAGGGGATCCTGCCCATCAATGTGCTAGAGATCCGGGCGGTATATCTAGCCCTCAAAACCTGGACATACAGGTTACAGGGCTACCCAGTTCGGGTTCAATCCGACAATGCTACTGCAGTAGCTTACATCAATCACCAAGGAGGCACCCGCAGTCGGGCAGCCCAAAGAGAGGTGAACCGGATCCTGGCATGGGCAGAAGAGCATGTACCTTGCCTTTCTGCAATCTTCATTCCAGGGATGGAAAATTGGCAAGCAGACTACCTGAGTCGTCAGCAGCTGCTACCAGGGAGTGGTCTCTTCACCCCGAGATCTTTCAGGCCATGTGTCTGAGATGGGGAAACCCAGATGTAGACCTGCTAGCTGCCAGGTTCAACAAGAAATTGGACAACTTTGTGTCCAGAACGAGGGATCCTCTAGCCTACGGGACAGACGCTCTAATAATACAGACGCTCTAATAACTCCATGGAATCAGTTCTCACTGATCTAGGCATTCCCTCCGATCCCTCTTCTACAAAGACTGCTTCGCAGGATCAAGGAGGAGGGAATACCAGTAATCCTAGTGGCCCCAAACTGGCCCAGGAGGCCTTGGTACGCCGAGATTGTAAAAACGGCGATAGGAAGGCCCTGGAAGTTTCCACTCCGACACGACCTGCTGTCACAGGGTCCAGTATTCCACCCTTCCTTACAAAGGCTAAAGTTGACGGCCTGGCTGCTGAGACCCACATTTTTAAAAAGAGAGGGGTCTCTGGTCCGGCTCTTTCTACGCTCATTAATGCTAGAAAGCCAGCCTCCAGACTCATCTATCAGAGAGTCTGGAGAGCATACGTTTCCTGGTGTGAATCCAGATGTTGGAATCCTCAGAAGTATGAAATAAATAGGATTCTTGCTTTTTGCCAGTTAGGAGTGGATATGAATTTAGCCCTTAGCACCACCAAAGGGCAAATATCGGCTCTATCAGTCTTCTTTCAGAGACCATTGGCATCTCACTCCCTAGTTCGGACATTCATTAAGGGGGTACTGAGGATAAATCCTCCAGTTAGGACTCCCTTGTGTCCATGGGATTTGAATTTGGTATTGTCAGTGTTGCAAAAGCAACCTTTTGAACTATTCGCCATATTCCTTTAATTATATTAAGTAGGAAGTTGGCCTTTCTGATTGCTATAGCTTCTGCTAGGAGAGTATCAGAGCTAGCAGCTCTTTCTTGTAAAGAGCCTTGTCTAATTTGTCACAAGGACAAAATCGTACTACGACCCCATCCGGCTTTTCTACCTAAGGTGGTGTCGGCTTTTCACTTGAATCAAGACATTGTTCTGCCTTCCTTTTTTCCAAACCCGCGGACGGCGGGGGAAAAATTATTACACTCTCTAGATCTAGGGAGAGCGGTAAAGGTGTATCTGCAAGCAACCGCTCAGATACGTAAAACAGATGTTTTGTTTATTTTACCAGATGGGCCCAAGAAGGGCCAAGCGGTATCAAAATCCACCATTTCCAGGTGGATTAGACAAGTAATTATTCAAGCTTATGGTTTAAAGAACAGGACTCCGCCTTTTCCTGTTAAGGCGCACTCTACCAGGGCGATAGGTGCTTCATGGGCAGTGCACCACCAGGCTTCGATGGCTCAGATCTGTAAAGCTGCAACTTGGTCTTCAGTCCATACATTTTCCAAATTCTATCAAATAGATGTGAAAGGACATGAGGATTCCGCCTTTGGGCGAAGTGTGCTGCAGGCAGCAGTATAGGGCTTCTGGTCCGCAAGCGGTCGGTTTGATCTGTGTCTCCCCCCCTTCATATGAGCATTGCTCTGGGACGTCCCATTATGTAATGACTAGCTCTGTGTCCCGTGGTGTACGATAAAGAAAATAGGATTTTTATAACAGCTTACCTGTAAAATCCTTTTCTTGGAGTACACCACGGGACACAGAGGTCCCCCCCTTCTTATGGGAACCTTACTGCTTTGCTACAAAACTGAGGTACTTCCCTGATGGGAGGGGTTATATGGAGGGGAACTGTCTTCCATTGGTTGTGCCAGTGTCCAATCACCGCTGGTGACCCTTAACCCATTATGTAATGACTAGCTCTGTGTCCCGTGGTGTACTCCAAGAAAAGGATTTTACAGGTAAGCTGTTATAAAAATCCTATTTTTGTGGTGCGGCGGGGACGGCAGTGTGCAGAGCTGGCAGCGGGGATAGCGGTGTGGCAGAGCTGGCCGTGGGGTTTAGCAGTATTTGCATTTCTAGGGGCCGCAAACTGTCAGCAGTTTATCGGTGTTCATCTCGGATTGTCCGCACCATACACTGTAAATGGATCTGTCATTTTCTTGATGATCACACATAGTTAAGGTAAATGCTTCTTGAACCCTTCTCCTCATACTAATAGAAAGCTGTTAATTTGCAGGTATCTCCACCGTCTCACAGACACCGGAAAAGGCCAGCGATTACATCCACCCACTTCTGAGCTATGCTGCATCCTACATCCCAAAGACGAAGCATAAGGAGACCCCACTATACGTTTTGTGTACAGCCGGCATGAGAGTTCTGCCAGAGAGGTAAGACCTTCCTACAACCACCAATATGTCTGGACAGCTTTAGTAGGGCTGGAAGGGAACATTGTAGGGAATGCTGACTCTGCTATTGATAGTTTGCCTAGTTATTGGCCAATGTGAGAGATTTTGTTGTATAATATTTGGGGTTTGGTAGGATTGCAGAATTGGCATTAATGATTTGCACCCCTCAGTCAGCAGGCAGCCATCCTTCAGGATCTGGTGAAGGACGTTCCTCATGATTTTGATTTTCTATTCTCCGATGCCCATGCTGAGGTGATCTCTGGAAAACAAGAAGGTACAGTAATAAAGGTTCATGCCAATAGAGATTGAAATAAATGTTTGCCACACTGTCCTTGTGTACCCCCATCACAGCCCCCGCACGTCCCCAGGGAAGGGGACATCTTGATGTTGATGGAGCTCTGCACTGGTGATGGTCCATTGCTCAGAGACTCAGGTTTGGTTGGGAAGAGCCAGTGGACTGGACATGAGAGGAGTGTACATGTGTTGTAGAAATTGTCTTTGCATCATTGTGGGGGACGGAGGAGGGGGGATTTTGTAGTTTTGGTCTGCACCTCTTACTTGCGATCATCTGGCAGTAAAGCCACCCAGTCCATTGGCAGATCATCTTGGAATGTGGAGGAGTATTACTGGCAGGCCACTGTCCCTCCAATCCAAAGATTAGAACATGGTCAGAGTTTAGTTCTGCTTTACCTGTCAGTTGTCATGTACCATAATAACTGCAGCAGGGGGTGGGACAGAATATGAAGAGCTGTCCTTCTAGAACTCTGCACTCTGTCGGTAATTGGCAGACCTCCAAGCTGAGGGGGAAGGGTAAGGCCTGGGTCCTCTAAAATCTTCATATGATGTTAGATGTGATTCCAGGAAAGTTGTAGAATTTAATCAGAATCTATGAAAGCCCTTCCCGACAACCATTTCTAGCAACGAGGGTCTCTGTAAAGGGCGCAGTGGGGGACGGGGCACAGGATGGGAGTATAGGAGTGGGTACAGGATAGCAGTATAGCAGCATGGGAGTATAGGAGTGGGCGCAGCAGTTACAGGTGTGGGGGAGCAGCATGGGAGTATAGGCGTGGGAAAGGCGTGGGCGCAGTAGTAAAGGTGTGGGGGGCGCAACATGGGAGTATAGGTGTGGGGGGCGCAGCAAGGGAGTATAGGAGTAAACGCAGCATGTAAGTAGTATAGGTGTGGGGGGCGCAGTATAGGAGAGTGGGTGCAGCATGGGAGTATAGGAGTGGGGGAGGAGTGGGCACAGTATAGCAGCATGGGAGTATAGGAGTGCAGGTGCAGGATAGCAGTATGGGAGGTGGGGGCGCAGTCTCGGGGTATGGGAGTGGGCACAATATGGTAGTATAGGAGAGTGGGCGCAGCATGGGAGTAGTATAGGAGAGTGGGCGCAGCATGGGAGTAGTGTAGGAGAGTGGGCGCAGCATGGGAGTAGTGTAGGAGAGTGGGCGCAGCATGGGAGTAGTGTAGGAGAGTGGGCGGCAGCATGGTAGTGTAGGAGAGTGAGTGCAGTCTGGGGCTATGGGAGTGGGCACAGTATGGTAGTATAGGTGTGGGCGCAGTATGGGAGTGGGCACAGCATAGGTGTATGGGTTTCTAGGTGGATAAAGTAAAACTTTTATTTCTTTGTTTGGGGCCCATCTTGTTCTGTGGCATTCTAATAAGGTGCAGCAATGTTCAGTACATGTCTTGGTGTGATTCGGCACTATTCATTCTAAACGGCATCCCAGCACACCCTGCTATGCACATTCATTGCCTTGTTGTACCATATTTTGGAAACACGCAGTGTGTTGGGTTGTCACATCCCTGACGCACATTGTGGCATCTGGCTGCTGGTGTGAAGAAGACCTGATGGTATGAAGGTCCCAACCCCGGTCAGCTTTTATATGATTACTGTTACAATTCTATCTATACAAAATGTAAACTGTGTTGTGTTTGATTTTGTAGGAGTCTATGCGTGGATCAGTATAAATTCTGTTCTTGGACGGTTTGATCATGTCATAGAAGGTGAGTCGGTAATGCATCAAATTTACGCTAATTCAGTAAGAGCTCATTACACTCCTCCTAAGCACCTTGGCAGGGTTTGACCGGGGTGGTTGCACTGTAGAAGTGGGTGGCGTATAGAACTGCGAAAAGTTTATGGGGTGGGCGGAGTACAAGCTCGATGCAGAGATTCCCCACTTCTCAGAACAAGAAGTGAAACTTCTCCATTTTCGTCTCCAGCAGCAGAACATGGGGCTTTGGCTTCTTATCCCTATTCCTAACCGTAATGTAACCCTTGGCACTGATAACTTGTCACCAAAAGCAAACTTTTCACCTCATGGGCCTGACCGTATGCAGAAAGTGTTTCCATCCAAAGCTTCTAGTCCCAGAAGAAGGACCAATGACAACGAATGATCCAGAAGAAGTGAGTGGTATGGACAGAGATAGAAGTAAAAACCTGAAGAAAAACAGACCTTTATAGGGGTGCAGGAGGTTGTACCTTAATGTGATTAGGATTACAGGCTCAAACAACAAATAAATGCGTTTCGCTGCTCTAGAATACCGAATTCTTAAAGTTGTTGTAAACCCCCCGATTGGCGCTTTAGCCTATAGGTAAGCCTAGAATAAGGCTCGCCTATAGGTAGTGGAAATATCTCCTAAACGTGCATTGTTTAGGAGATATTTACCTTGTAGTGCGCCGATGATGTAATCAGCGCATGCGCTGTGAAGAAACGGCCCTCCATGCTGTTTCTTCACTCCCAAGTGCCCGTGACTGACGGCCGGTCACATGGTTCCGGACAGTCACAGAGGCGGTGTATGCGGCCCCGGAAGGAAGAGAGGCGAAAATGGATGCGGCCACCAGCGGGGACAGCTCGGGCTTCATTTGCAAGTAAGTGCCACATAATGGGCTAGTATGCGATGAATACTAGCCCATTATGCTTTTACTTTGCAAAGAAAAGCAGGGGGAAAAAAAAGAGGAAGTAAAATCCATCAGGGTTTACTTCCTCTTTAACCACTTCAGCCCTGGAAGAATTGGCTGCCCAATGACCGGGCCGTTTTTTTGCGATTCGGCACTGCGTCGCTTTAACTGACAATTGCGCGGTCGTGCGACGTTGCACCCAAACAAAATTGGCGTCCTTTTTTTCCCCATAGATAGATTTCTTTTGTTGGTATTTGATCACCTCTGCGTTTTTTGTTTTTTTTTTGCGTTTAAAAAAAAAAAGCGACAATTTTAAAAAGAGCAATATTTTTTACTTTTTTCTAGAGCTGCACGATTCTGGGAAAAATGAGAATCGCGATTCTTTTGCATAGAATGAAGATCACGATTCTCTCACGATTCTTAAAAAAATAAATATATATTTTACAGATTTACAACCTCTGAACATGAGAGATATATAAAATATCTGTGCGCAGTCTCGTAAGGGACAGTGGTTGGTATTTGAAGTCCTCCTTTAATAGCCTGTCTGCAAGGTCTGGGTAGCTGACTCAGATTGTGCTGTGGCAATATTCATAATATATTATAAGAGACAGTGGTTGCCAGTATTTTAAGTCCACTCCTCACATGCCCCCCTTTAATAGCCTGTCTGACGGTCACCTGCAAGGTCTGGGGCCCAGACCTTGCAGGTGACAGTCAGACAGGCTAATAAAGGGGGGCATGTGAGGAGTGGACTTAAAATACTGGCAACCACTGTCCCTTATAATATATTATGAATATTGCCACAGTCTGAGTCAGCTACCCATATTATGAATATTACCACAGTCGGCTACCCCAGAGTTTGGGGTAGCTGACTGTGATAATATTCATAATATGGGTAGCTGACTCAGACTGTGGTAATATTCATAATAATTTATAAGGGACAGTGCCAGTGGTTGCCGGTACTCACGTGTGTGTTGGAATCATCGGATCAATGCTGGTGCACACACAGACTCACAGTGTGCAATGCGCACTCACTGTCGTTTCCTGGCCGAAAAAAACGTGGTGGTACCGCCCACACCCAGGCATCATCCAGCGGCGCTGCGGTGCATCACGCTCTCTGCTGACTGACGTCAGTTCCAATCGGCGCCATTTGTGTTCCACGCTGGTTCCGGCGCGGAAATACGAAAATAAAAAAATCTAGCTAATCCAGCCTGAAGATCGCGCGGGGGGGGGGGGGGGTGTGAATCGAAATCGCGATCTTATAATGATTAATCATGCAGCTCTACTTTTTTCTATAATAAATATCCCCAAAAAATATATATATATAAAAAAATGATTTTTTTTCTCAGTTTAGGCCGATACGTATTCTTCTACATATTTTTGGTAAAAAAAATCGCAATAAGCGTTTATTGATTGGTTTGCGCAAAAGTTATAGTGTCTACAAAATAGGGGATAGTTTTATGGCATTTTTATTAATATTTTTTTTTTTTTACTAGTAATGGCGGCGATTAGCGTTTATTTATTTTTTATCGTGACTGCAACATTATGACGGACACAAACACTTTTGACACTATTTTGGGACCATTGTCATTTATACAGCGATCAGTGCTATAAAAATGCACTGATTACTGTGTAAATGACACTGGTAGGGAAGGGGTTAAACACTAGGGGGCGAGGAAGGGGTTAAGTGAGTCCTAGGGAGTGATTCTAACTGTGGGGGGGCTGGGCTACAAGTAACACGACACTGATCACCACTCCCGATGACAGGGAGCAGTAGATCTCTGTCCTGTCACTAGGCAGAACAGGGAAATGCCTTGTTTACATAGGCATCTCCCCGTTCTGCCTCTCCGTGAGACGATCGCGGGCACCCGGTGGACATCGAGTCCGCGGGGCACGGTCACGGAGCATGTGGTGGGTGCGCCCCGGCAAATTCTAAGCAATGTACAGGTAAGTTGCTTTGCGCAGCCGTGCCATTCTGCCGACGTATATCGGCGTTAGCCGGTCGGCAAGTGGTTAAATAAATGATCAAGCGAACCAACAATATCCACTGCGTAGCACACATAGTGCTCCACCCAAAATTGGACGTTAAAGATCAACTACCAATCCCAATGTAATATAAAGATGATTCATATCATATCCGTGGATATTGGTTTTCTCTATTATTTATTTAAAAGATAAGTTCACCTTTTGAAAAAAAATAGGAAAAAATAAATGCACTTTTTTTTTATTGCAGGTAAAAAACGTGCATTTTACGTAATTTCTTTTTTTTTTTTTTTTTTTAGGAGTCTGGAAAGCATTGCACCAGCAGACTGTCAGTGTAAGCTGTTTGCCCGTACATCATACAGGCAGGAAGTTTCACACTGACGGGAAGAATCAATGGACTACCACAGCACCCAGGAGCACCCTGGTAGTTCATTGAGAACTACAAGCTGACAGCTGCAAAGGATGTCGGTAGTTGTAGTCCATTCATTCACAGAACTCTGCACTGCTGCGTTTTTCTTTAGATTGTGGCAGCGAGCAGGGGGAGAAGAATCCCTCGTTTGCTGCCAAAACGGGGGGGAGGGGGATCAGGGGCGTGCAGGGGCCGTTACATCCTGAATATGGGTGTAAGATGTTGAAAGAGGTGAACTTATCTTTTAAGAATTTGTTATTCTAGAGCTGTGTAACACCTTTTTCGTTGTTTGTATCTATTTGATGTGGGAACACACACACAGTGGTTGCTGCAGCTTTATAGGGTTAGGGTAGTGGTATTGTCTTCTCTTATTGGGTGGTAGTGCGCAAACATTTTGGGGGTTACAGGCTCCTCGTCCTACAGTAATGTATTTCATAGATGGAAGCCACAACGCTCCACTCAAAGCAGCGGGGGGGGGGGCAATGCCTACACCCCCAGGTGCTGGGACTTCACAAGACGCCAATCTTTAGAGCAATCTAAAATCTCCATTGAGGATTGAAGGAGGCTGATGCATTTGTGGGAGCTGTGTCCCCCCTCTTCAGGGCTGATGTGAGGACGCGGCATTAAGGAAGCTGTAGACAACTTGTAGCATTGTCATGAAGCAGATTGCCGGCTGGTAGCCTTAAAGTAATTCAAAAGGCTCAAGGTTTTTTACCTTCATGCATTCTATGCATAAAGGTAAAAATCTTTTTCTGTGCAGCAGCCCCCTCCCCCCCAATACTTGCCTAAGCCCTATCACGATCCAGCCATGTGCACGAGAGCCTCGGCTCTCCGGGGATTCTACCTCATTGGTTGGGGAGAGAGAGGGGGCGGGGCCAAGCCATGGACACACAGAGCTGGTGCTCAGGAAAGAGCCTGCTTGGGTGCCCCCATTGGAAGCTGCTTTGTCTGGGTGCACTTGGCAGGAGGGAGGGGCCAAGAACGCTGGCGGGGGACCTGAGAAGTGGAGAATCGGGGTTGCTCTGCACAAAACCAACTGCACAGAGCAAGTGAGTATGAAATGTTTGTTATATTACTTTAAAGGGGTTCTACAGGCAGAAGGTTTTTACTTGGAGGAAGTAAACCCTCCGAACAAAAACGGGGGGAAAAGACAAATCCTGCGAGACAAAGGCATAATCAGCCAGAATGCATCGCATATTGGCTGATTATGTATTACTTACCTTAGATCGAGGCCCCCGCAGCGGTCCATCTTTCCCCCTCCGGCGCCGACATGTTGTCCCGGAGTGACTTCCTGTTATCGCCGCTCCGGCGCTGTGATTGGCCGGAGCGGCGATGACGTCACACGCATGCGCGCTCGGGCCAGCAAGAACCCATTCAGAAAACCGGCAATGATGCCGGCCCGCTACTGCGCATGCGTGTGACGTCATCGGTGCTGTGTTTTACAGCAAATATCTCCTTAACCGTGTAGGTTAAGTAGATATTTCTTGCACCTACAGGTAAGCCTTCATCTAGGCTTACCTGTATGAATAAGCACTAGCACAGTGCGAAACATGTCAGCCAAATTTTTTTGACCTGTGTACCGTTGTACAGTGTGTATTTTGGATTCCTTATTTTAAAATAAAGGCTTTTATTTTTAAGTGCTGCAGTCCAGAAGACTTTTTCGTTCCTGTTTGCTGTCAATAGCATTGCTTGCACCTTTGTCTGCTGGGAGGAGGTGATTTGAAGGATTCCCACACCTGAGCGGCTCCCTTTCTCTTGCAAGTTGTGTGGTTGGGTTTACAACCACTTTAAAGTGTTTGTTACCCTAAAAAAAAAAAAAAATAGATCCTGTTACCTTTAAAGCATGTTATGCAGTGCTTGTGCTGTGTAATTTGGCCCCTTCTATCATCTGAAATACCTGGTTGATCCTGCCTGGCTATGCCCTCCCCCCTGTACACTGACCACAGTTTATCATGGCTGCTGAGCCCTGACACTGTGGTCAGTTTATGTGCCTCCGTCATCTGCTGCTCTTTTCTGTCCTCTCCCCCCCTCCCCTACCTGTCGCTTGTGACCGTACCACTCCTGCTGCTATAAAACTATCGTACTATCATTCCATCCCCTCTGTTAATGAACGTGCTGCACAGTGTGTGTTTTTGTAAAAGAGATCCTGATTTCTACCTTCTTTCTAGAGCGGCTCCCGGCGCTCACGTGACTCCTCGGCTCGCTCCTCCTCTCCTCCCGGCTGACATAAGTGGGAGTTCTTGGAGCTGTCTGCCCAGGATAGGAGAGAGCCAAGAACGTGATTGCCGGGAGATGCTCTGAAAGAAGGTAATTGGCGTCTTTTTTTTCTTATAAAACCCATTTGTGTCCTTATTTAACAGAGGGGATGGCATGATATTACGATGGTGGCTTTACAGCCATTTTAATGCATTAAGATAAAAAAAACTTCTGTGTGCAGCAGCCCCCCCCCCCCTTCCCCCAATACTTACCTGAGCCTCATCTCGATCCAGCGATGTTGCACAAGAGACTCGGCTGTCCAGGACTCTCCCTCCTGATTGGCTGAGACACAGCAGCGGGCTCCAGCTGCTGTCAATCAGTCGGTGAGCCAATAAGAAGAGAGAGGACAGGGCAGAGCTACGGCTCCGTGTCTGAATGGAAACAGGGAGCTGTGCCTCGGCTCGGGTGTCCCCATAGAAAGCTGCTTTCTGTGGGGGTACTCTGCAGGAGGGAGGGGCCAGGAGCACCAGCATCAGACCTGAGAAGAGGATCTGGGCTGCTCTGCAAAACCATCACACAGAGCAGGGAAGTATAACATGAAATGTTTGTTATTTAACTACTTAAGGACCTCTCACTGTGTATATACGTCATTTTTTTAAAGATGGATATCTCTGGTAACGGCAGCTGCTGCTGCCACAACCGAGATATCCATCTCTTCAGTGAGCGGTCCTGTTTACGATAATGGTGGTCTCTGCGGCGGATTCGCCGCGAGATCACCATTATCGGTGGCGGGAGAGGGCCACCGCGCCCTCCGCCGCTTACCGGAGCCGTCGGCAGCGGCGGAGGCGATCGGGTCCTTCTCCCTCTGTGGTATGGATACGAGTGAGGGGAAGATGGCCCCCCACCCATCTCCATACCATAGCAGGGCGGCGCTGACGTCAAAACGTCAGCTCCGCCCATACGTCTTAAAGGGACATTTTTATTTTGTAATTTTTTCAAATGACATTTTTTTTTTTTTCTTTATTGCATTTTAGCCTAAAATATGAGATGTGAGGTCTTTTTGACCCCAGATCTCATATTTAAGAGGACCTGTCATGCTTTTTTCTATTACAAGGGATGTTTACATTCCTTGTAATAGGAATAAAAGTGATCCATTTTTTTATTTTTTATTTTTAAACAGTGTAAAAATAAATAGAATCAAGTAAAATAAATAAGAAAACAAAAAAATAATATTTTTTTTTTAAAGCGCCCCGTCCCGACGAGCTCGCGCGCAGAAGCGAACGCATACGTGAGTGGCGCCCGCATATGAAAACGGTGTTCAAACCACACATGTGAGGTATCCCCGCAATCGTTAGAGCGAGAGCAATAATTCTAGCCCTAGACCTCCTCTGTAACTCAAAAGATGCAACCTGTAGAATTTTTTTAAACGTCGCCTATGGAGATTTTTAAGGGTGAAAGTTTGACGCCATTCCACGAGCGGGCGCAATTTTGAAGCGTGACATGTTGGGTATCAATTTACTCGGCGTAACATTACCTTTCACAATATAAAAAATAATTGGGCTAACTTTACTGTTTTATTTTTTTTAATTCAAAAAAGTGCATTTTTTCCAAAAAAAGTGCGCTTGTAAGACCGCTGCGCAAATACGATGTGACAAAAAGTATTGCAATGACCGCTAATCTATTCTCTAGGATGTTAGAAAAAAACAATATATAATGTTTGGGGGTTCTAAGTAATTTTCTAGCCAAAAAAACTGTTTTAAACTTGTAAACACCGAATCTGAAAAACAGGCAAGGTTTATAAGTGGTTATAAAAAAAAAAAAAAAAAAACATTTTATTATCACTATAGCATTGATGGTAATGCTTCCCCCCCCCCCCCCCCCCCCCCGTTAGAGAAAAGTAAAAACATGGCAGGATCTTACCCTTCCCTACTCCTTTCTAGAACTATACATTTTGACTAAAGTTCTGTTTTATTACTAAACTGCCGGAAATAAGGGTTGAATGATCAGTAATGGAGTTTTTAGGGTTTCTTGAGTCGTGGAATTTTGTCTTTTTGCGGCTTCATTGGCCCTACAGAAAGCAGCTTTCTATGGGGGGCACTTGGTGGGAGGGAGGAGCCAGGAGCACCTGGCGGGGGGGCCCCAGAAGAGGAGGATCGGGGCCGCTCTGTGCAAAGCCATTACACAGAGCAGGTAAGTCTGACATGTTTATTTTTTTATTTAAAAAAAAAAAAAGCCTTACAGTCACTTTAACCACTTAAGCCCCGGACCAATACGGGCCATTATGACCAGGCCCCTTTTTGCGATTCGGCACTGCGTCAATTTAACTGACAATTGCGCGGTCATGCGACGTGGCTCCCAAACAAAATTGGCGTCCTTTTTTTCTCACAAATAGAGCTTTCTTTTGGTGGTATTTGATCACCTCTGCGGTTTTTATTTTTTGCGCTATAAACAAAAATAGAGAGAAAATTTTGAAAAAAATGACATATTTTTTACTTTTTGCTATAATAAATATCCCCCAAAAATATATTAAAAAAAAAAAACATTTTTTTTCCTCAGTTTAGGCCGATACGTATTTTTTTACATATTTTTTACATATTTTTGGTAAAAAAAATTGCAATCGGCGTTTATTGATTGGTTTGCGCAAAAATTATAGCGTTTACAAAATAGGTGATAGTTTTAAGGCATTTTTATTAATTTTTTTTTTTTTTTACTAGTTATGGCGGCGATCAGCGATTTTTTTTCGTGACTGCGACATTATGGCGGACACATCGGACACTTTTGACACATTTTTGGGACCATTGTAATTTTCACAGCGATCAGTGCAATAAAAATGCACTGATTACTGTGAAAATGAGACTGGCAGTGAAGGGGTTAACCACTAGGGGTGCTGGAGGGGTTAAGTGGCTACGACTGACACGTCACCGATCTCCGCTCTGATTACACAGAGCGGAGATCGCTGACATTGTCAGTAGGGGAGCGGGGAGATGATGTGTTTACACTGACATCTCCCCCCGCTCCGAGCCTCCGTGAGACGATCGCGGGGATCCCCGCGGCGATCGAGTCCGCGGGAGCCGCGGTCCCACTCACGGGGAAGGCAGGGGGGGTCGCGAGCGCGGCGGCGCGCGCGACCCCGACGTCGGCAGTTAAAGGGCCACGTACAGGTACGTGATTGTGCCTGTACGTGCCATTCTGCCGACGTATATCTCCGTGAAGGGGTCGGCAAGTGGTTAAACAAAAAAAAATTCTTGAAAAATTGAAAATTCTATTCCAGTAGTCCCTTCTATTGCTCTCCGCTTTCTCCAAATTTCCAGATTCTATATCATTTTTATTTATTTATTTTTTGCTCTCCGTGGTTCCATTGTATGTAGGAGCGTAGCCACCCTCTCCTGCTCGCTCCTGAGATGGGCTGCTTACTATGGGATGTGTAGTTTGCAATGTAGATGACTGCAAGTAACGCTCTGAACAAACAGAAGTGAGGGAGAAAAGGGAGGTTAGGGAGCTCAGAGGATGTTGCAAGGAGGCTGAAAAAAACTAAGAAACCATTTCATGAAAAATAGAGGGAGTCATGAAGTAGAGGATGTGTATGGAGGATTTTTGGAGAATAAAGCCATTTAGTGTTCTGTGTAAACTGTATGTTGCTGTAGAAGAACACGCCAAGCACGGTAATGCCTGATGGCAGTGATATGTCTAATATACTAATGGCCTTCCTCTGTACATCCAGTAAGCGGATTGTTGCGTTCTTTAGATGAAGATGCCGTGGTCGCTGTGACGATCGGTACCCAGGAGGAAGCCATCATCCGTAAGAGAACTGTCGGCATTATAGACATGGGTGGCGGCTCACTCCAGATCGCCTACGAGGTGCCGAAAACCATGACCTTCCCGTCTGCAGAGCACGTATGTATCCTGACACCTCAGAGATGACTGGAGAAAAGAGCAAATGGTTCAGACATCCAGGAAATGTGATCTCTTGTCTTCCAGGAGGAAGCGGCCAAACAGATGTTGGCTGAATTCAACTTGGGGTGTGATCTGCAACATACAGAACATGTCTACCGGGTCTTCGTCACCACCTTCATGGGCTTCGGGGGGAACTTCGCTCGGCAGCGATATGAAGACATGGTTTTCAATGATACTTTGGTGAAAAACAGGTGAGACATATGCGATGAGGGGGAAAGTTGTCTGCATGGAGTATGTGTGCCTTTCCTGTGCTTGCATACTTGTACTGACAAATGAGTTGGCAGGGTAATCGGGTATTCAGCCCCATCTGGCCTGTCAAATGCTTGCAGTGGCCACAGGGGAAGAGAAGAGGTGGCATATCAAAAAATGGGCCAACAGGAAGGTATACAAATTGCTTCTTCTGTTAGGCCCCTTTCACACTGGGGCGGGCAGGAGCGGTGGCGGTATAGCAGCGCGATTTGCAGCGCTGCTATACCGTCGTTCTTACCGCGGTATGCGGTCACTAGGGGGGTGAATTTAACCCCCGCTAGCGGCCGGAAAAGGGTTAATACCGCGCTGTCCCATTGATTTCAATGGGCAGCCGCAGTAAAGGAGCGGTGAACACACCGCTCCTTTACCGCTGTAAAGAAGCGGCTAGCAGGACTTTTGGAGCGGTCCTGCTAGCGCACCGCTTCAGTGTGAAAGCCTTCGGGCTTTCACATTGAAGGCTACAGGGCAGGATTTTTTCATGCGGTATAATAGCGCTATTATTAGCGCTAAACCGCATGAAAAACGCCCCAGTGTGAAAGGGGCCTTACAGGTATGCTTTTAAAGGATAAGTTCACCTTTTATAAAATAATAGTAATAAATACACATCTTTCGGCAGGTCAAAAAAATGGGCATTTATTACCTTTTTACACTGGAGCCTGTAAAGCATTGCACCCGCAGTCAGCAGATGGTGGCCGCAATGCAGGATCCTGCAAACCCCCTCAGTACACGGTTTGTCTGCCCATATCTCCCGTACCTCCCATACCTCTGTATCTCCCGTACCTCCCATACCTCTGTATCTCCCGTACCTCCCATACCTCTGTATCTCCCGTACCTCCCATACCTCTGTATCTCCCGTACCTCCCATACCTCTGTATCTCCCGTACCTCCCATACCTCTGTATCTCCCGTACCTCCCATACCTCTGTATCTCCCGTACCTCCCATACCTCTGTACCTCCCATACCTCTGTACCTCCCATACCTCTGTATCTCCTGTATCTCCCATACCTCTGTATCTCCCGTACCTCCCATACCTCTGTATCTCCCGTACCTCCCATACCTCTGTATCTCCCGTACCTCCCATACCTCTGTATCTCCCGTACCTCCCATACCTCTGTATCTCCCGTACCTCCCATACCTCTGTATCTCCCGTACCTCCCATACCTCTGTACCTCCCATACCTCTGTGCCTCCCATACCTCTGTACCTCCCATACCTCTGTACCTCCCATACCTCTGTACCTCCCATACCTCTGTACCTCCCATACCTCTGTATCTCCCATACCTCTGTATCTCCCATACCTCTGTATCTCCCATACCTCTGTATCTCCCATACCTCTGTATCTCCCGTACCTCCCATACCTCTGTATCTCCCGTACCTCCCATACCTCTGTATCTCCCGTACCTCCCATACCTCTGTATCTCCCGTACCTCCCATACCTCTGTATCTCCCGTACCTCCCATACCTCTGTATCTCCCGTACCTCCCATACCTCTGTATCTCCCGTACCTCCCATACCTCTGTATCTCCCGTACCTCCCATACCTCTGTATCTCCCGTACCTCCCATACCTCTGTATCTGAACGATTCTGGCCAAAATGAGAATCACAATTTTTTTTGCTTAGAATAAAAATCACGATTCTCAAGCCTCATACACACGACCGAGTTTCTCGGCAAGAACCAGCAAGAAACTTGCTGGCAGAGCTTTCTTGCCGAGTAACTCGGTCATGTGTACGCGGCTATCATGTTTCTCGTCAAGAAAACCGTCAAGAATCTCGACGAGAAAAATAGAGAACCTGCTCTCTATTTTCTTGTCGAGATTCTTGTCAGCCTGTTTCTCGACGAGAAAATTGTGTGTGTGTGTACACTTACCTGTCCTCCGGGAAGCCCGCGCATGCTCAAAATGACTTTGACGCATGCGCGGTAGCTTCCTAGGCACAGGTAGGGTGTAGCAAGATGGCGGCGACGGCATCGAATGTTACGAGCGCACGCTCGTCGTAGTCGATTACGGTTCTTTGAAAGGAGCGTGTGTACACTCGGCCGGGACAAGTTTCTTGTCCAAGAATCTCGTCAAGAAAAAACGATGTGTTTTTTCTTGACGAGATTTTCGGCCGTGTGTACGAGGCTTGACGGCGTAAAATCTTTCACATTATACAAAAAAAAAATTGGGCTAACTTTACTGGTTAGGTTTTTTTTTTTTTTCAAAAAAAAAATTGCATTTGAAAGACCGCTGCGCAAATACAGTGTGACATAAAATATTGCAACAACCACCATTTTATTCTCTAGGGTCTCTACTAAAAAATATATATAATGTTTGGGGGTTCTAAGAAATATCTAGCAAAAAAAAAATGTTTTTAACTTGAAAACAACAAATGTCAGAAAAAGGTTTAGTGTTGTTAAACTTTCCTAATTTACAAAAAAAATACAGAAGTCTATTCCTTTGATGTAAAAGACAAATTGTTACATTGTTTAGACTTCACATTCCACTGATAAAGAATGTTCTGATACTTGGCAGACTGCCCAGATTTTGTCTTCCTTTCTTTTGATGGCTGAGAGCAGAGATAATTCTCTGCATACAAAAGATCTGTAAATACTTTATCAAGATCGCAACGGGAAAAAATTGCGGTGACGATTAATCGTGCAGCTCTACCTCTATCTCCCGTACCTCCTGTACCTCCCAGACCTCCTGTACCTCCCAGACCTCCTGTACCTCCCAGACCTCCTGTACCTCCCAGACCTCCTGTACCTCCCAGACCTCCTGTACCTTCCAGACCTCCTGTACCTTCCAGACCTCCTGTACCTCCCAGACCTCCTGTACCTCCCAGACCTCCTGTACCTCCCAGACCTCCTGTACCTCCCAGACCTCCTGTACCTCCCAGACCTCCTATTTCTACCTGGTATCCTTTTTGAGAGCCGGTGTTGGGCTTTCCTGTATAAGTGAGTGGAGTGGCTCTACAGCTGCCCAATCACTAAGGGGACCTCCTCCTGCTGCCATTCCTGGGCTGTCCGGTGCAGTTGGGGAGGCCCGGACCGCTGCTGTCTGTTTGTCTGGCTGAGTGCAGAGGAGAAGGAGGTACATCTGTACCCACCCATCCACTGACAAATTAAACCAGAAATAAATAAGTGGGACTGTGTGAAGAAGGGGAAAAAAAATAAGTAAAATGTTTAAAAAATAAGTTTTCTATGCATTAAGATAAAAAAAAAAAAAACACCTGTGTGCAGCAGCTCCCCCAGCCACTTCTAATACTTACCTGAGCCCCATCTCAATCCATCGATGTGCCTCGGCCCTCCAGGTGACTCTCCCTCCTCATTGGCAGCGGGCGCCATTGTCTCTTGCTGCTGTCAATCACAGCCAATGAGGGGAGAGAGGGGTTGGGGGCCGAGCCATGGCTCTGTGTGTAAATAGAGGGGTGAATGTCCCCTCGCGCCACTACTGAAAGTAATCAAGCGGCTAATGAAAAGCGGCTTAAGAGAGGAAAAAAACCTTGTTTACATGGATCCAGAAGTCGCGTAATGACGTCGCTCCGGTCCTCTTAGGCCATAGAGATGATCGGAGGCCATCTTTCCTTCACTCATCTCTGTGCTCAGCTGCTGCCAGCACTGGATCGGTCCCCGGAGCTGCCGATCACTTAGGTAAGCCCAGGAACCGCTGGAAAGCAGGGGGGAGAGAGTCTAAAAGTGGTCCAGCGGCAAATGCGCCGATCAGACCGCTTTTTATCAGAAAGAATGATGCCTAAGGGAAAAAATTATACCAAAGTTGTCATCTAGCTGCAGCCATAACCCCAGTATTTAAAGTCAAATAAAGTCAAAGTAATGATGGATTTTCCCAGTTAGGCAATGGACAAGGATATAGTATTGACCGGTTGTGATGTGAATGCTTGGTGTCTGTAACAAATGTTTGTGAATAAAGAACCTTTCATATGTCCCGGTAGCGTCCATCGTGGTTCTTCAGATAGTTTTCTTACAAAGCATTCTTCTTTTAGGATTTCAAAAGATCAGACTGGTGTAAACTCCAACACTCCATTTTTGGACCCATGTTTGCCCGTGGGCCACAAAGACCAGCTCCAGCGACAGAACCTGGACTTCCATATTCTAGGGAAAGGGGATTGGGATGGCTGCCGGCAGCTCCTCGATCCGATATTGTCCAAATCTAACGACTCTCAGGCCTATCTGAATGGAGTGTACCAGCCGGTGATTGACTTCTCCAATAGCGAGTTCTATGGGTTTTCCGAGTTCTTTTACTGCACAGAGGACGTGCTGCGTATGGGGGGAATGTACGACAGTCAGAAGTTCTCCAAAGCTGCCAAGGTAAATGGCCTTAGAAATGACTTGGTCCACAGATTCTGGTGAGAGTACAACTTCTTAATCTGTTCTTTTTGATCTCCTCCCCCAGGATTACTGCAGAATGCCGTGGACCACTTTAACGGAGCGCTTTAAAAACAATCTCTACTCCGCCCATGCTGACCTGCACCGCCTAAAGTAAGTCCACCCTGGAGCTTCCTGTATGGGGCTTCTGAAAGTAAAATTCCTTCTAGGGTGAATGCCATTTTTACTTGGCCAGCCTGTAAGTGAAAGCCAGTGCCACAGTCTCAGCTGACTTTGAGCATCCACCCCAAACATCATCATCTCAGGACTTTGTGTGTTCTCACTGTTTCCTTCAAATTTAAGTATGCTTTATTGGCAGGACTAAATAAATTTTAGCATTGTCAAAGGAACTGGTGAGTAATAATGAGTTGGATGTGAAAGGAACTGAGGAGTAGTTATGAGTTGGATGTCAAAGGAACTGAGGAGTAGTTATGAGCTGGATGTCAAAGGAACTGAGGAGTAGTTATGAGCTGGATGTCAAAGGAACTGAGGAGTAGTTATGAGCTGGATGTCAAAGGAACTGAGGAGTAGTTATGAGCTGGATGTCAAAGAAACTGAGGAGTAGTTATGAGCTGGATGTCAAAGAAACTGAGGAGTAGTTATGAGTTTGATGGTAGTGGGAGAGGAAGAAATAACTCCTATGACATTGAGGATAAAGAATAATCTAAAGAGAACCCTTCCCCTAAGGATAAGGGGGGGGGAGGAGTCAGATTTCAGGGACTGTATCGGGTGAAAAAATAATTTCTCTTATCGTCCAAGGACTGACACAGCTCTCATACTGTAAACGTGTGGGTATATGTCCCTGCTTGCAGGAGAAGAGCTAGGCAGAATGTTAGATGTTAGAAACATTCTAGAACAAAACGAGAGCTGAACAGCCCCGCCCAGGGGGGCGGTCCCTCCGGACATAACCCTCCTACCTGCAGCTAGCAGCCTCAGTTTTTTTCTGCCTAGCAGAAGGCGAAGACGTGGCTCTCTCAGGAGCCAGTCTCCTGGAAGATTTTACTTTTTTCAATTTTATTCCTTTGGGAATTTTATTTTATTTTTGAGACCTTCAATCAACTGTCGGCTGGGCAACAGGTTGGGTACACTAGTATCCTCGTAGTCTTCCCTGTCCGACCATCGAGCGTGCTGATTCTCGCCTTGTGTGCGTGAGACTCAGTTCACGACATACCCCATGACTCCAGGGGTGGCCGGGTTGCTTTTGTACTCCCGCGGTCCTCTCAAGATTGAACAGTTCCTGTCTGTATTTTTCGCGGTGGACCTGGCCGACAGCTACGCAGTACTACTCTGTGATAGGTCTGTCTGAAACAAGCCAGTGGGTCCCTCTGGGACGGGTAAGTAGTCTCTCCTGCTGCAGGTGAGTACATGCTGGCTGTGTTTCTTTATCTGGGGGGTTTCTCCCTGCCTCCCCCCTGTTATGCTGCTCTCTGCACCCTGTACTGGTGCTGTGCTGTGGGGGTGCTTGGGGGTCACTCTGGCCTGATGGGGGGCGCTCATGTCTGTTTTAATGGACTCTGGGAGAGGAGCAGTGTTCTGGTGTGTGAGTGTGGGGACTTATTGCGTGCGCCATTAGTGCTGTATTCTGAATTTGAATAATGCGCTCTTGACGGCCATCTTGCCGTGGTTCAATGGCGCTGTTATACATGCGGCCAGCGCCCATTTTCTTGAAGCCGTGGCGCTTTCACTTTCGGTTTCGGCCTCTAGCGTCGCTGCTGCGGCGCGAATCTCCTCACAGGATTTCTGCACACTCTCCTCAGGCTTCACTTGCGCTGCAACGCGGTTTCTTACAGCGGAACTGAGCGGTCCTTAAGGGTTGGTGAGTCCTCCGGGTATCCCCTCCTCAGCGTAGCCAGTGGGTGGACTGTATTATTTACTGTTATAGTGTCTAAAGGTCTCAGAGGGTGGCAGTATGGAGTCTGGTTCACCTGCTTCTCCACACTTGTCAGAGGCAACTGGCAGTGCTCCTGCACCTGCGGTCCCTATGGACCAGTTGTCGGCAGTCCTGTTATCATTCCTGGTCGGAATGGAAGCCGTGTGCGAGCGCAAGGGAGCTGTAAAGCGCCCCCTACCCACACATTCTCCTGTAGGGGAATGCTCTGTCTCAGATATGGGCCTTGCTACTGTTGCTCAGGACCCTAGCTCTGAGGATTTTGATGTTTTTGGACAGGACATTCCCTGTGAGGAAGACCCCGGTTCTGAACCAGTAACTGACAGGGTGCTTGTAAGTGAACTCATTGATGCTGTGAGGGACACTCTCAAGCTGAATGTTGAGGCTGAGGAACCTCAGGTAGAAGCTGTCTCCTTTGGTTCCTTTAAAGCCGTTTCTTCAAAAAAGATTTTTTCCATATGTGCCTTTTTTTGATACATTCATTGACCAAGTCTGGGACAAGCCGCAGAAGACTTTGACGGTCCCGCGGCGCATAGCCTTAAGGTACCCCTTTTGAGGAGGACCTGGTTAAGAAGTGGGCTCTCCCCCCAGTGGTCGACCCCCCGGTCGCCCGTTTGAATAAGGCTACCACGCTCCCAATGGAAGGGACTCCTGCATTTAAGGATCCCACTGACAGGAGGTCAGAAGTGGTGAGTAGAACTATGTTTACCTTATTGGGGTCTGCCTTACGCCCTATAGTGGCGGTGACACTTGTGTCTCAGACACTCACAGGATGGGCAAAGATTTTGCACCAGACGGTACAGGAGCATAATCTCCCTCCTGAGACCAGTGCCCTGGCTCACCAACTTGCGCAGGGTTTAGTCTATGTGTGCAATGCCACTTTGGATGCGGCCCCTTTAATATCTCTGCTGTGGTGCTGCGTCGCCTTATCTGGCTGAAATGCTGGTCGGCCGACCTAGCTTCCAAAAAGCTCCTGGCTGACTTGCCCTTTAAGGGCGGCAGACTGTTTGGGGCTGCCCTGGATGACATTATTAAGGATGTCACAGGGGGTAAGAGCACCTTCCTTCCTCAGTCTATTAACCACTTAAGCCCCGGACCATTTGGTAGCTAAAGGACCAGAGGTGAATTCAGAATTTTGCACTGCGCTGCTTTAACTGTAAATTGTGCGGACATGCAATGTTGTACCCAAACGAAATTTGCGTCCTTTTCTTCCCACAAATAGAGCTTTCTTTTAATGGTATTTGATTGCCTCTGCGATTTTTATTTTTTGTGATATAAACGGAAAAAGACCGAAAATTTTGAAAAAAAATGATATTTTCTACTTTTTGTTATAAGAAAAATCGAATAAACTAAATTTTAGTCATACATTTAGGCCAAAATGTATTCAGCCACATGTTTTTAGTAAAAAAAATGTCGATAAGCGTATATTTATTGGTTTGCGCAAAAGTTATAGAGTTTACAAACTAGGGTACATTTTCTGAAATTTACACAGCTTTAAATTTATGACTGCCTATCTCATTTCTTGAGGTGCTAAAATGACAGGGCAGTACAAAACCCCCCCAAATGACCCCATTTTGGAAAGTAGACACCCCAAGGAAATTGCTGAGAGGCATGTTGAGCCCATTGAATTTTTTTTTTTTTGTCTTAAGTGATAATAATGGCAAAAAAAAAAAAAAAAATTACAAAAAGTTGACACTAAATGATATATTGCTCACACATGCCATGGTTATATGTGGAATTTCACCCCAAAATACATTTTGCTGCTTCTCCTGAGTACGGGGATACCACATGTGTGGGACTTTTTGGGAGCCTAGCCGCGTACGGGACCCCGGAAACCAAGCACCGCCTTCAGGATTTCTAAGGGCGCAAATTTTTGATTTCACTCCTCACTGCCTATCACAGTTTCGAAGGCCATAAAATGCCAAAATAGCACAAAACCCCCCCAAATGACCCCATTTTGGATTATAGACACCCCAAGCTATTTGCTGAGAGGCATGGTGAGTATTTTACAGCTCTCATTTGTTTTTGAAAATGAAGAAAGAAAAAAATATATATATATATATATATATATATTTTTCTATTTTTTTTTTTTTTCCAATTTTCAAAACTTTGTGACAAAAAGCGAGATCTGCAAAATACTCACAATACCTCTCAGCAAATAGCTTGGGGTGTCTACTTTCCAAAATGGGGTCATTTGGGGGGGTTTTGTGCCATCTGGGCATTCCATGGCCTCCGAAACTGTGATAGGCAGTGAGAAGTGAAATCAAAAATTTACACCCTTAGAAAGCCTGAAGGCGGTGCTTGGTTTTTGGGGTCCCGTACGCGGCTAGGCTCCCAAAAAGTCTCACACATGTGGTATCCCCGTACTCAGGAGAAGCAACAGAATGTATTTTGGGGTGTAATTCCACATATGCCCATGGCATGTTTGAGCAATATATCATTTAGTGACAACTTTGTGCAAAAAAAAATAAAAAAAAATTGTCGTTTTTCCGCAACTTGTGTCAACATATAAAATATTCCATGGACTCGACATGCCTCTCAGTATATAGCTTGGGGTGTCTACTTTCCAAAATGGGGTCATTTGGGGGGGTTTTGAACTGTTCTGGCATTTTATACACAACATTAGGAAGCTTACATCCACTCTTCTAACCACTTGAAGACAAAGCCCTTTTTGACACTTTTTGTTTACATGAAAACATTTTTTTTTTTTGCAAGAAAATTATGTTGAACCCCCAAACATTATATATATATTTTTAAAGCAAAGGCCCTACAAATTAAAATGGTGGGTGTTGCATTTTTTTTTTCTACACAGTATTTGCGCAGCGATTTTTCAAACGCATTTTTTGGGTTAAAAAATACACTTTTTTTAAAATTTTAATGCACTAAAACACACTATATTGCCCAAATGTTTGATGAAATAAAAAAGATGATCTTAGGCCGAGTACATAGATACCAAACACGACATGCTTTAAAATTTCGCACACAAACGCGCATTGGCGACAAACTACATACATTTTTAAAAGCCTTTACAGGTTACCCCAGTAGATTTACAGAGGAGGTCTACTGCTAAAATGACTGCCCTCGATCTGACCTTCGCGGTGATACCTCACATGCATGGTGCAATTGCTGTTTACATATGACGCCAGACCGACGCTTGCGTTCGCCATTGGGCAAGAGCAGGGCAGGACAGGGGTGCTTTTTTTTTTTTTTTTTTTTTTTTTTTTTTTATTATTATTAATTTTGCTTTTTTATTTTATTTTTAAATTGTTCCTTCCAAGTATTTTTTTTATTTTTATCATTTTTATTATTATTATATCAGGGAATGTAAATATCCCCTATGATAGCAATAGGTAGTGACAGGTACTCTTTTTTTGAAAAAACTGGGGTCTTCTAGACCCTAGATTTTTCCTCTGCCCTCAAAGCATCTGACCACACCAAGATCGGTGTGATAAAATGCTTTCCCAATTTCCCAATGGCGCTTTTTATATCCGGGGGGGGGGCATTCCCTCCCACTGCTTGTAAAAGCAGTCCAGAGGCTAATTAGCCGCTAGGATTGCTTTTACATGAAAGCCGGCCGCTGGCTGAAAAGAATGATACCAAGATGATACCTAAACCCGCAGGCATCATTCTGGTATAAACATTCAAAGTCCAGCAACATACCAGTACGTTGCTGGTCCTTGTTGGACATGTATTGTAATCTTTTTTTTCATGCAGCCAGTTGGCTGAACGAAAAAAGAGATTGATCGGGTGGGTATGCCCACCATTAGAATACCGCCCTTCATCCACCCACTTCCAATGATGGGCATACACGCACCATTTATATATGCCGAAGCATGGGGGCATCCTCCCGCAAAAAAGTTATGCCGCACACACATGGTCGGACTTTTCCACGGGCAAGCCTCCGTCGGAATTTCGACCATATGTACGCGGCATTAGGAGCAAAATCGCTCCTCCGCTCCTGCTGCCCCAATGCTTCGGCATATATGCTTTTTTTATTTAACTGTGGTGGTGAAATCACCTCCTACAGCACTGGAGTCGCAGGGATCAGGCCTGTCTCTGCGAACGCTGCAGTTATGTGTGTTTTTGTTTTGTAAGTGACAGTGATCGATCGATACTGCACTTGGGTGGCCTGGGCTGGACGGAGGGGCAAAACGCAGGTGCCAGCAGGTATCTGGGCTGATCCCGCTAACACTGCGTTTTTGGGAACCCTAAACTGCTGGGGACGCTAGTATAGATCTGATCAGATCAGATATTGATCTGTTCGGATACTATACCACTAAGGGAGGTGTATGCTTCACGCGTGGGTGTTAGCGCTACTGGCACTAACCTGACGCTGCCTGGGGTGTGACGCAGACCCTCTCTGACGCTAAAACCTAATTGATATCACCCGCCGGGCGATCAGGGGGTTAAACCTTTATTGGGTTATATACGGCGGGTGCCCTGACACTATAAAAAGCAAACTAACTAACCAGCGTCACCCGTAACACTTATATGGTGATCACTGGTGAAAGGGTTAACTAGGGGCAATTAGGGGGTTAAAACCTTTATTAGATAATATATGGGGGTACCTGACGCTATAAAAACCTGCGGCGAACCTAAAAAAAATTACTGGCTACCGATCTGCATCACCGACACTAAGACAGCGATCAGAAAAACGATCGCTTAGCGACAGTGGTGATAGGGGGTGAAAGGGTTACCTGGGGGGCGATCAAGGGGGTTAAACCTTTACTAGATAATATATTGGGGTACCTGACGCTATAAAAACCTGCGGCGAACCTAAAAAAAATTACTGGCTACCGATCTGCATCACCGACACAAAGACAGCGTTTAGAAAAACGATCGCTTAGCGACAGTGGTGATAGGGGGTGAAAGGGTTACCTGGGGGGCGATCAAGGGGGTTAAACCTTTATTAGATAATATATTGGGGTACCTGACGCTATAAAAACATGCGGCGAACCTAAAAAAAATTACTGGCTGCCAATCGGCATCACTGACGCTAAGACAGCGATCAAAAAATGATCGCTTAGCGACAGTGGTGATAGGGGGTGAAAGGGTGATCAGGGGGTTAAACCTTTATTAGGGGGGGTTAGGGGGCTGCACTGGACCTAAAACTGAATGTACTGACACTTTTACAGTCACAAATGTCACTGATTGCAGTGATCAGTAAATAAATGGTCACTGCAATCAGTGACACTGTGACTGGGGGCTGGGGGGGTGATCTGGGGGGGCGATTTATGTCCCTATGTGTCCTGGTGTCAGTGTAGTGTTGTGTGCACTGACCTGATGTCTTCTCTTGTACGGCGCTCGGTATATGTGAGCGCCGCACCAGAGATGACATCACTTCCTCCTGCTTCCTCTGCCTGACACAGACAGAGGGGGCATTTCCATTCGCCGGGAGCGATCGCGAGGGGGTGGCCGGAAACGAATGGCTGCCCCCTCATCCCGGAACGCTCCCGGACACTTAGCCACCGCTCACTGTATAGGAGGGGGGTCCGATTGGACCCCCCAACTATACAAAGGCAATCACGTACACTCTACGTGACTGTGCCTGTCGGTGCCATTCTGCCGACGTATATATACAGTGAGCGGTCGTTAAGTGGTTAAGGGAAAGGAGCCCCACCGCAGGCCGGGCCCTTCCTTTCCGGCAAAAAATATTTTTTTTCGTCAGTCAGATTCCACGGGTAAGCCCGCCCAGACTGAAAAGAGTGTGGCTGGGGGACAAAGGCGTCCCTGGGTGCCTAAGCCTACCAAGCAAGCTCCCAAGCCCACCACCGCATGAAGTCTTGCCCCTTCCTGACTCTGGGGTGGGGGGACGTCTTCGCAGGTTCATGGTGCGGTTGACCTCCCGGATCTCTGACCGGTGGGTGTGCGAGGTGGTCACCTCCGGATACAGGATAGAGTTCCGCTCGTGGCCCCCAAACAGGTTCTTTCCCTCGAACCTCCCTCTCCTTCCTGCCCGCCGGGCGGCCCTCTTGGGGGCCGTACAGGATTTGCTCAGGTGCGGGGTAATTGTGCCAGTTCCGTCACAAGAGTGGTTTCAGGGGTTTTACTTGAACCTGTTTGTTGTCCCGAAGAAGGACGGGGTCCGGCCAATCCTGGACCTCAAGGCCCTGAATGCCTATGTGAAGGTACTAAAATTCCGGATGGAATCCATTCGCACAGTGATTGCGACACTCCACCAAGGGGATTTTTTGGCGTCCTTGGATATCAAGGACGCTTACTTGCACGTTCCAATCTGCGCAAGTCACCAGAGGTTTCTGCGCTTTGCCGTAGGCAAAGTCCACTATCAGTTCGTGGCTCTTCCCTTCGGCCTAGCATCGGCACCACGGGTTTTCACCAAAGTGCTTGCCCCGGTTCTAGCTTTGCTGAGACGGCGAGGAATTGTTATCGTGGGCTATCTGGACGATCTCCTTCTAAGAGCAGAAAATGGCTCAGAATTGGAGGAGAATGTGACAATAGTCAGTCAGACCCTCCGGGACTTCGGGTGGCTTCTGAACATGCAAAAGTCGGTTCTAGTCCCGACTCAACGATTGGAGTATCTGGGTCTGATCCTGGACACTTCGGCAGCGAAGGTGTTTCTACCCTCAGAGAAGCTACTGACACTTCAGTTGGCAGTGCGGGTTCTGACGTCCTGAAAATGGTCGTCAATTCGTTTCTGCATGAGAGTCCTGGGACTAATGGTGGCCTCCTTTTGAGGTGGTTCCGTATGCCCAATCACACATTCGGGCATTGCAGAAGGGAATTCTGTCTGTTTGGGACAAGTCCCCTTTGTCATTGGATCTTCAGATCCAGGTGAGTCACTCTGTCAAGGTGTCCCTGACGTAGTGGCAGAGATCCCCGGCTCTTCGGGCTGGGAAGTCGTTCCCCCCCCCCATACAGTGGACGGTGGTCACGACGGACGCCAGCCTGACAGGCTGGGGAGGAGTTTGGGGAGTCCTGTCAGCTCAAGGGCTCTGGACTCCGGACGAATCTCGTCTACCAATCAACGTCCTGGATTTGCGGGCAATCAGACTGTGTGTCTCTGCGTGGTCAAAGAGGCTACAGGGCCGCTCGATCAGAATTCAGTCGGACAACGCCACGGCCGTGGCATATGTCAACCATCAGGGGGCACTCGGAGCTCGGCTGTGGCATCCGAGGTCGCCCACATCCTAAGGTGGGTGAAAAGAAGCGTGCCAGCGCTGTCGGCCGTCTACATTCCGGGCGTAGAAAACTGGCAGGCGGACTATCTGTGTCGCCAGTCCCTGGACCAGGGGAAGTGGTCCTTGCATCCGGAGGTGTTTCAACTCCTTTGTCGGCGGTGGGGCACACCAGATGTGGACCTGATGGCATCTCGACTCAATCGCAAAGTGTCGAGGTTTGTGGCCAGGTCCAGGGACCCCTGGGCGGATGCCTCGGACGCGTTGGTGGCCCCGTGGGGTCAGTATCGCTTAATGTATGTCTACCCTCCGCTGCAGTTAATTCCTCCTCTGCTGCGCAGGGTGGCGGCCGAGGGCATTCCGGTGATCCTCATTGCCCCGGATTGGCCTCGGCGTCACTGGTACGCCGATCTGGTACGTCTCATCGCGGACATCCCTTGGCGACTGCCCTTGAGGGAGGACCTTCTGTCTCAAGGTCCTATCTTTCATCCTGCTTTACTGTCTCTGACTTTAACGGCATGGCTATTGAGAGCCAGGTACTGAAGGACAGAGGCCTATCGGATTCGGTGATTTCAACCATGCTGAGGGCACGGAAGTCTTCAACTAGAAAGATCTATCACCGTACCTGGAGAGCTTACATCACTATGTGCGAAGAGCTAGACTGGCGTCCCCAGAATCCTGCGGTTCTTGCAGCGTGGTGTGGCCCAAAGGCTGGCTTTGAGGACAATTAAGGGTCAGATTTCGGCCTTGCCCGTTTTCTTTCAACGACCCCTAGCAGGTCATTCTTTAGTTAGCACTTTTGTGCAGGGGGTTCGCCATGTGGTTCCACCTGCCAAGCCTCCGCTCCCTCCTTGGGATCTGAACTTGGTGCTCTCGGTTCTTCAGGAACCTCCCTTTGAAAATATCAGAGATATTCCTCTTTTAATTTTGTCTCAGAAGGTGGCTTTCTTAGTGGCCGTCACTTCTGTTAGACGGGTATCTGAGTTGGCGGTTCTGTCATGCAAGTTGCCTTACCTGGTCCTCCATAAGGATAGGGCGGTACCGCGACCGTCTTTCCTTCCTAAGGTAGTTTCGGCTTTTCACCTTAATGAGGACATTGTGTCCTCACCCATCGCATCCTAGAGAGTTTGCGCTTCACAATTTGGATGTGGTGCGTGCCTTACGGGTATACCTGGCGGCTACTGCTTCTATTCGGAAGTCTGACTCACTGTTTATGTCTGTCTCTGGTCCGAAACAGGGCCAAGCGGTGTCGTCTGCCACCATTTCTAGGTGGATCAGACTGTTTTACAGGCCTATGCCATTAAGGGGCGGGCGCCTCCCTTCCCGGTTACGGCACATTCCACCAGGGCAATTGGTGCTTCCTGGGCTTTCCGACATCAAGCGTCGGTTGCACAAGTGTGCAAGGCGGCGACCTGGTCGTCCGTTCATACCTTTTCAAAATCCTATAAGGTTGATGTGAGTGCATCTTCGGATGCTTCCTTCGGCCGCAAGGTGTTGCAGACTGCTGTTTATTGTTGCACCTCCTCCGTTGAGGAGCTCTGCTTGTTTGGAGTGAAGTTTTGGTTGTTCCTTTACTATTTGCTCCCACCCTTTTCTTATACTGCTTTGGGACGTCCCACACATAAACAGTATGAGAGCTGTGTCAGTCCATGGACGATGAGAGAAAATAGGATTTTTGTACTCACCGTAAAATCAGTTTCTCTGACGTCCATGGACTGACACAGCACCCACCCTTCTTTTAAGGTTTATACTGCTTTGTTACGAACTGAGGCTGCTAGCTGCAGGTAGGAGGGTTATGTCCGGAGGGACCGCCCCCCTGGTCAGCTCTGCTTTTGTTCTAGAATGTTTCTAACATCTAACATTCTGCCTAGATCTTCTCCTGCAAGCAGGGACATATACCCTCACGTAAACAGTATGAGAGCTGTGTCAGTCCATGGACGTCGGAGAAACTGATTTTACGGTGAGTACAAAAATCCTATTATATAGTATAAAGATTAGTAGGCAGTGGGCCTGTGGGATTTCTTCTGTCCTCCTCAGTTGGTGTTATGCAGTAACACATTCTGCACCTTTTTTCACTGTTGGTTGCTCTTATTCCTGTAGAATGGGGAGTTTCTTCCTCTCCTTCACACAAGTCTAGGTTGAGAGTAGAGAGTCTCTGATAATGAGTGTCTCTCGTTGCTGAGTACTTAGGACATCATGGTAGGAAGTGGCCCTGTCCTCCAGGATTCCCTGGGCACACTGTCTTGTATATTTATAGTAGAGTGTTTCCAGCACCCATTATCCCTCTCTTACAGGTATCAGTGTTTCAAGTCTGCCTGGGTGCATAAAATTCTCCATGATGGCTTTCATTTTCCACATGACTATCCAAACCTCAGGACTGCCCAGCTGGTATATGACAAAGAGGTTCAGTGGACGCTTGGTGCCATCCTTTACAAGACCCGCTTCCTGCCTCTCAGGTAAGTGTGCACCTGTGCGGGATCACCATGACGCCTACACTGGGCTGCACTGCCATGCAGGAGCTCTGCTTCCATTCTAAGATTATTGCATATTTTTGCTTCCCGGGAAAGCACCCCGACCATTCTTTTTATGAATATAAAAGGATGTGGAACTCCCTTCCACAAATGGTGATGTCATCAGAAAGTATTGATAGTTTTAGAAGAATCTTGGACGTGCATCTTAGTGAACAGAGTATACAGGGATATGGGAAATAATTATCGACACGAGCGAGCTCACACACAAACACATGTTGAACTGGGTGGACTAGTGTAAACTATGTAATAGGTGGGACTTGAAATGTAAATTCACTTCTGCTCCTGAGCTATGCATGGAACCCGGATGGGTCTCCTACAGCATTTTAGCACCAGGGGACTCCCATTAGCCATAATAATAGCACTGCTTTCAAAATTCAACTCCAGACCTGCCACAGACCACACTGAAAGCGGGGTTTATCCTTTATGGGTAGAGTTGGGTTGTGATTGGCTGGCGGACCCAGCCCCTTTCACTGCTCACAGTTCAGCCTGTAACCTTCTAGCGATTTATAAAAAAATTTTTTTTATTTTTTTAAATAACAAACCTTTTTATACGTTCTATGGAATTGCACAGAGCGGCCCCCGAACTACCTCTTCTTGGGTCCCCTACAAGCGCTCCTTGCTCCGCTTCTCTGTACAGTACCCCCACAGAAAGCCGCTTCCCATGGGGGGGCACTCATGCGCACTCGCTCTTGAGCCCTGCTGCTGTGTCTATTGACAGACAACGGGACTTGGTCCCGTTCCCTCGTCACTGGAGTTGATTGACAGGAGCAGCAGTCAATTGTTTCCTGCTGCTATCAATCTGCCCAATGAGGAGGGAGACAACAGCAAGGACAGCTGCTCTCGTGCACGTCGCTGGATCGGATCGGGCCTGGGTAAGAATAAGGGGGTGAGGGGGGGGCTGGGGGTTACCCTGCAGCACAGTATGCATTAAAGTAAAAAATATATATGTTTGCGGGTTCTAAGTAATTTTATAGCAAAAAAATACTGATTTTAACACGTGTCAGAAATAGGCTCGGTCCAGAAGTGGTTAAGAACTGTCAAGCAGTGGAAGCCTTTTGTTGGGTGCAGACCTCCTCTTATGATGATTCATTGGTTGCTAAGGACATGGTGGCCGGCTTCCCCGGCCCACTCCTTAGCAACCAGCTATTGTTAAAGATGCCGTTGGCCGTCGGCTCCATATAGACCTGCTGTGTCCCTTGGGTAGGAAACGTGTGGCTGACTTTCTGTGAAGATTAGAGAGAGATCTTCTGCTGCCTCCTCCTGTAATGTGACAGCACCAGTTAAAAAAGAAAAAAAAAAAGGGCTACACCCAAATAACAATCGTTTTCGCCCAGAATAGGGCTTTGATTTTTATCCCCATTATGGATTTGCTCCTCACGCTGTGTATCTTTGCTTTCACAGGGATATTCGTCCAGAGAACGCTCGCCCGGCGCACGTGAGTTGGTATCGCATCTCCTTCGTTTACAACCACTATTTATTCTTCGCCTGCATTCTGGTTGTCCTGCTCTCCATCGTACTCTACATTCTGCGACTCCGACGCATCCACCGGCGAATGGCGAGAGCCTCTGCTCTGGACTTGCTGCTGCTGGAGGAAGGAGGACACCTGGTGGCAGACTCTGGTATTGCCAGATGAGCCCAGCACAGTGTGTGACATCAGCACATTCCGATTGACGCACCTTCAATGCACACTTTTCACTGACTCTTGGTGAACGTCGGTTCTTTCTGCTCTGTCAGGGGAGCACAAAGGCATTTATTCTATCTGCAGGGAGTTGGACTTTCTGGCCTGACCCAAAGTGTACTTGTCATACCCTGCAAATCGCAGACTTGTACTGCTGCTACTGCCTTGATTTCAGCTCCTAATGTTGTCACCTTCCCCTGACCCCACACAAACCAAGGAATGAGTCTGAGAGTGATGCCGTACTTGGTTTATGTAATGGTGAGGGGGAGGGGCTTGAGATTGGGTGTCTCGCAGGGAACACACGAGCAGAATTGTTTAGAACTCACTTGTAGCAAAAGCTGGGGAAAGTTTTAACCCCTTTGAGCCGGCGCCTCACGGCCCTTTAAGGGGTTTAGGATGCTGGGATTTATAGTCATGTGACCACCGTGATTGGCGGTCACATGATTGGAAAGCTCCCGATCTGAAAATTCATAGTCATGTGACCACCGTGATTGGCTGTCACATGATCGGAACGCTCCCGATCGCAAGCAGCAATCAGCTTTCCATTAGCCGCCGGTAACTGTTCTGGGAGCGCACTCTCGGCACAGCTGTAACAATTCACGCAAATATGTGGCTGCTTGGCGCCAAGGTCCATCCTCCAAGAGGCCGCATATTTGCATGTGGCCGGTGCCAATGGGTTAACATCTTATCACTGCCTGTTAGATGAGATATAGGTCTCAAAGGTCTACACCAGGGGTGTCACACTGGCGGCCCTCCAGCTGTTGCAAAACTACAAGTCCCATCATGCCTCTGCCTGTGGGAGTCATACTTGTAACTGTAAGCCTTGCAATGCCTCATGGGACTTGTAGTTTCGCAACAGCTGGAGGGACGCCAGTTTTGAGACCCCCTGGTCTACACGGTTAAATAAAGTAGAGGGGGGGGCCGCAGGGTACCATCATCCTAACATTGATTTCTTGGCGGGCATATGAGGGATGCCCGTAAAACTCTGCTTTTGTTTATCACTGCCTGTGCTCTCATTGATGGAACTCCCCCCCCCCCCCCCCCCATTTCATATCCCATTGGGAAGTCAGAAGGATGGAAAGTGATGGGAAATCTCTCCAGTGGAAAAGGGTTGGAACCTCTGTCTGGTTTTATCATTCCCCCGTCCCAGATCTCTGTTCCCTTTTTCTTGTCCTGGATTTGTAGACCTAAAGGCAGCTGAAATATCCCCAGTTAGAGAGAGCAACAAAAACCTGACAGCAGTTCTAACCCTTCCTCCATTCTATTTAAACAAAATAAATAAAAAATTGGAGATGGACTTCAATGTTTAAGGCAATGGGGAGAGTGAGTGGGGATTATACTGTAAAGGAGCTTAGCCAGACGTGACACATTCCCTTTTAAGAAACAAAGATGGCAGCTCCTGGGACCATTTCTGCAGAGGTAGGTGGCCGCTCACTGCTACTATGAGGATGGAGGGTTGTATGTTTACTATGGTTGGGCAAGTCCAATGTAAATACAGATTTTATGGTCCATTCCTGTTGGTTGCCTTATAGAGCCGCACGTGACGCCCTAAGGGCCGCAAGTGACGCCCTAGAGCCACAAATGACGTCACACATCAACTAATGATGTGATGGAGCTGATGTTGTTCTCAGCCTGAATGAGTCTTTCCTTCTGTGTTACCTGTCTTTTGATGGAAACCCAGGTAAAGCAAGAAACAAGAGGCCGGTCCGTCCCTCGCCTTCCCTCCGTGTTCTGCAGTTGTGCACACTCCTTAATGTGAATACGATTTCAGCAGGACTTTCATAGTGGTGCTAATATTTCTTGGCGATTCATGGTCGGCCGTGTAGCTATAAACGCAATAAGCTATGTTCAGACGCTGAATGTTGTTTTATTTATTTTTTCCCTTTTCCTTAATGGTATGAAGAGTTTTGCACAATGTGGCGAGCTTTCCTTCTACATTTTTATTATAAAGGATTGTACTCAGAGATATGATGATGTGAGCAATGCAGTAACCCAAGGGTCAATGAAAGATTAATTCTGATTGGTTGCTATGGGTTACTGCATTGTACATACCCAGCCAGCCACCTGGAAATCTGCTTCCTGTGTGGTGTGGGGGGGTCACTAATAAAAGTGGTCGGTGGTCTAGTTGTGTGTTGTGGCAGATTGCCAGTGTTTGTGTTGTATAATCCCCTGAGAGCTGAGCAATGGGGGGGGGGGGGGGGTCACAGTGTTCCTTCCATTGTTGTGGTTGTTTTTAGGCCTTAGAAGGCATTAAGAAAAATGTTTTAAAAGTGCGGGTGGGTGAGAATCGGGACCGTGGATGGGTGTTGGGCTTGTGTCCCGGAGATCAATTTTATATCCATTTCATTTCAGTCTGAGCTGCTTCTGAGATCACTCACAACATCCGACCTGCAGCCGATCCCCTCCTGACTTGTAACTATTTCTCTTCCTTTGGCTTGCAGCCGGGTTTTCTCTTCCTTTGGCTTGCAGCCGGGTTTTCTCTTCCTTTGGCTTGCAGCCGGGGTTTCTCTCCCTTTGGCTTGCAGCCGGGTTTTCTCTTCCTTTTGGCTTGCAGCCGGGTTTTCTCTTCCTTTTTTGGCTTGCAGCTGGGTTTTCTCTTCCTTTTTTGGCTTGCAGCCGGGTTTTCTCTTCCTTTTTTGGCTTGCAGCCGGGTTTTCTCTCTTCCTTTTTTGGCTTGCAGCCGGGTTTTCTCTTCCTTTTTTGGCTTGCACCTGGGTTTTCTCTTCCTTTTTTTGGCTTGCAGCCGGGTTTTCTCTTCCTTTTTTGGCTTGCAGCCGGGTTTTCTCTTCCTTTTTTGGCTTGCAGCCGGGTTTTCTCTTCCTTTTTTGGCTTGCAGCCGGGTTTTCTCTTCCTTTTGGCTTGCAGCCGGGTTTTTTCTCTTCCTTTTGGCTTGCACCCGGGTTTTCTCTCTTCCTTTTGGCTTGCACCCGGGTTTTCTCTCTTCCTTTTGGCTTGCACCCGGGTTTTCTCTCTTCCTTTTGGCTTGCACCCGGGTTTTCTCTCTTCCTTTTGGCTTGCAGCCGGGTTTTCTCTCTTCCTTTTGGCTTGCAGCCGGGTTTTCTCTCTTCCTTTTGGCTTGCAGCCGGGTTTTCTCTCTTCCTTTTGACTTGCAGCCGGGTTTTCTCTCTTCCTTGGCTTGCAGCCGGTAGTGATCCACTTCCAGCAATTTAAAGCTGTAGGTTTGGGATGCTCCTGGATCTTTTCACTGGCAGCTACATTCCTCCAAGACCCATTAAAAGAGAAGTATGTTTTTTTTCCCCCTTTTATTCTTACCTAGGTGGATGCAGCATGGGACCAATGCTGCATCTGTCCCCCGGCATCTCTTCAATGAGAACCAAGCCACAAAACACCACCGATGGCTCGGTTCTCCCAGATCCCCGAGAGGAGAGCCGCTGCCGGTCAATCAGCAGCTCTCCACTCTGTTGCTCCTCGCTCACTGGAGCGCTGAGCTGTGGAGCGGCTCGCTGAGATCAGTCCAGGCACCTGGGGGATCCAGACTTTATTGTCGGGATGACGCGGGGCCTGGACTGATCTTGGTGACGTCAGCAGAGAGCGGACTTCAGACCGCTCTTTGCTGAAAACGGGGCACAGGAGTGCAAAACGAATTGGACGCCTGTGACCTAGAGGAGTGGCCCAGCCAAACGAGCTCAGGCTGGACTTCTCCTTTTTTAAGAGATGTGAAAGCCAGCAGAAGGAAGCAATGCATTGTGGGATGAACTGGGGGGTGGCTCGGTGTTGAAATTTGCATTCTGCAGGCTCTGGGCCTTCATACAGCAACAGATTGTAAAGTCATTGCTGCCAACAGGCACCTGAACTTCCCTTATTTGCTCCTTTTTTGGTTTGGGTTCACACTTGTGCATTGCAGACACCTTCCTGTGCACATTACATGCGATGTCTGCGCGGTGCAATTTGAGCCAAACATTTTGGTATGGCTCACATTGCATTTGGTGCAGGACAACCCCCCCCCCCCCCCCCCCGCACCTAAATTGTGTTCACACCCATGTGATGCGATTCTGAGGGTCACACTGCGTTTTGCAAGCTGTTTCAGGGTGTCGTTAATCTAACATTGACATCCGCAGCAGATCGCATGGAGGCCGTGCGATTGGAATGCGGTGCAGGAAACGCATAGGATTCGCTGCGTCTCCCTCATCGCATCAGTGTGAACCAGGGCTAGAGGAGTTTTGTTTTTATCAGTGCAGCTGTTGATCCTGACAGAAATCCAGTGAGCCTATAGCTTCCTGTGTAGGCTGCTTCTTAAATACTGTTTTTTATTAGTTCTTTCTGTGGACAAGTAAAAGTGGGTTGTAAACACTCGTGTTTTTTTTTTTAAATGACAAAAATATTATACTTGCCTCCACTGTGCAGTTCGTTTTGCACAGAGTGGCCCCTGATCCTCCTCTTCTTGGGTCCCCTAATGACGCTCGCGGCTCCTCTCCGCATCAGCAAACCCCCTAGGAGAAGCACTTTCCCTGGGGGGGGGGGGGGGTTTACCTTGCGGGCGCGCTCCCAAGTCCAGCATTTGCGTCCAAAGACACAGAATGCCCGACTCGGCCCCGCCCCCCGCGTCATTGAACTTGATTGACGGCAGCGGGAGCCAATGGCTGCGCTGCTATCAATCTATCCAATCAAGAGCCAGGACCCTGTGCAGAGAGGTAGAGCGCATCTCGGCTGAGGGAACAAACGGGCTCAGGTGAGTTAATCCGGGGGGGGGGGGGGGGGCGGTCAGTGTCTGAAGTTTTTTTTCACCTTAATGCATAGGATGGTGAAAAAACACAAAGGTTTTACAACCCCTTGAAGCCCTCTGTTATCCTATATGACATTTCTTTTTTTGTGTTTTTAGATGCGTTTTATGTCCAGTGACAGGTGCCCTTTAGCAGCGCGGTGATGACCGGTGTTTTTATATTGCTAGGCTGCCTGTCCAATCACAGCCTTGTAGAAGAAACCAGGAGACGGGTTCTAATGATCGCTAATTGAAGAATGTTTCAATGGGAAGAATTGACGATCCTGATATTTTAAAGCCGTAATAACCCTAAAAGCAAAAACATTTTATATCGCAGCTTACCAATCACTCGATGTGGCGGCTGCATTCGTTTTCTTTCCTTTTTTTATTTTCACCTGGTGCTCCTGTCGGTAAGGCTACATTCACACAGGTGACTAGTGGTGGTGCGATCGACAGCGGCGGGAATCTTCTGATTATTCCTGCAGCTGTTTCAGCCACCTGTGAGCGGCTAGCTGGGTCTGCCTGTACACATCAGTGGCGGCCATCGCTGTCCACCCAGCCAGAGGGGACCTGCAGTGATGGAAGAGCACAAAGCGTGTCCTGTAGTAATCATCATAGGCAATCGCTGGCTGGTGGATCGCTATGGCCGCCGCCGACCTGTCATTGAAGTATACAGGCAGACCCAGCTAGCTGCTCACAGGTGGCTGAGATAGCTGCAGGAATAATCAGAAGCCATCAATGACATCGGCGCTCGTTGCCTGCGTGTATGTCCAAGTCTGTTCCTTTTCAACAGAACAAACTGTCCTGCAGATGTAGCAGTTAAGAGTGTTGAGACAAATCATTTACTACTGCCGGGGGGTGCTTACAATAGTCAGCTTTTTTTATTCATGTAAAACCTTTAGCCCAAAACCACTGTTTACCGTAACTGATTATTAGACCTGTGCACTGCCAAAAAAATTGTTTTAGTTTCATTCGTTTTTCTTCTGTTTGTTTTTTTGTGTCATTCGTTTTGATCGCAATTCGTAAATTCAAAAAAAAAAAAATGGGGAATTTGAAAAAATGGGGAATTTAAAAAAAAAAAAAGGGGCATTTGAAAAAATGGGGAATTTAGAAAAAAATGGGGAATTTTAACCAAAAACCCAAATTTAAAAAAATTGGAAATTCAAAAAGAAAAAATCGCAAATTTTAAATAAAATAATAACTAATAGTAACTTACCTATAATTTTAATAGTTTGTAATTAGACATGTGCACTGCCAAAAAATTTGTTTTAGTTTCATTCGTTTTTCTTTTGTTTGTTTTTTTTTTTTGTGTCATTCGTTTTGATCGCAATTCGTAAATTAAAAAAAAAAAAAAAATGGGGAATTTGAAAAAAATGGGGAATTTTTAACTAAAAACCCAAATTTTAAAAAATTGGAAATTCAAAAGAAATTCTGAAAAAATCGCAAATTCAAAATCCGGAAATGCGAAAACCCAAAAATGAATAAATAATAACTAATAGTAACTTACCTATAATTTTAATAGTTTGTAATAGTTATTGAAATCTCCTTTCAAATTTGGCTGTTGGTGAACGTAACAAATGTATCCGAAATAACGAATGCCGCATCTAAACGAATGGAACGTAACTAATTAATAATAAAACTTTTTTTTTTTATTATTAAAATTTATTTTTAGTTACGTTACATTTGTTATTTCGGATACATTTGTAACTTTGGATAAATTTGTTACGTTCTGTAACAGCCAAATATGAAAGGAGATTCTAATACCTATAATTTAATAGTTAAGTTATTAGTTTGTTTATTAATTTAAATTTTCGGGTTTCCGATATATTATTATTTTTTTTTTATTATTATTTTTTTATTTATTTTCTTCGCATTTCCGTTTTTTTTTTTTTCGAGCATTCGAATTTACAAGTATTCTGAAAAATTTGTTAAACGGGTTTTCGTTAATTCGGATGTTTCCGAATTACCAAATTTGTTAAACGAGTTGCGCATGTCTAGTGATTATAGCACTTGCTGACCGCAATCCATATATACACATGTTGTGGTTTACCGAAAAAACAACCTAAAAAGAAAATGAATGCAGCCGCCACATCTAATTTCTGTAGCCGCTCCAGTCCTGGGGGAGGCGATGTTGATATCCTGGGGGACGCCCTACATGGGTGTGATGTCACAGTTGGCATCCTCTATGGATGAGTACCCCCCCTCCCCCCCCTCGGGAGTGTGAATTCATTCATTCATTCATTGGTTCGGGTCACTGCTACCTCAATCCTGTCTGGATTCCCTTTTCTCATGTATAAAATGTCTAAAAGTAAAAGAAAAAAAATCGGTTTCTGCCATTTCCAGGCCAGTTGTGAGTAGCCAGAGCGGCCTTTCTGAATACAGGAGGCCAATGCCGATCATTGTATGTACTGCGATTGTTCACCCCGTCTGACACTCCTGTGTATATAAAGTGTTCTCTTCTCTCAGTAAAGCAACATTCCAATTTCCAGTGTTCTTGTCTGCTTCTTATACAAATCTCTCCAAACCACATGCTTCATACACCCTATATTACCAAAAGTATTGGGACGCCTGGCTCGCACTCTCCGCTCTAATTTATCCCAAAGGTGTCCTATCGGGTTGAGGTCAGGACTCTGTGCAGGCCAGTCAAGTTCCTCCACCCCCAAACTCGCTCATCCATGTCTTTATGGACCTTGCTTTGTGCCCTGGTCCAAATCATTTGCTGGAGGGGGGATTATGGTGTGGCGTTGTTTTTAAGGGGTTGGGCTTGACCCCCTTAGTTCCCGTGAAGGGAACTTTTAGGTGTCAGCATACCAAGCAGGGCTCGACAATCCCCGGGCGCCAGGTCGCAAATGCGACTAGAATTGGCGACCTGGCGCCTGGGGCAGCACAGCTGAGGTTACCTGTATCTCCGTACGCCCCCCCCCGCGTGCGATCTCGTCGGGCCTAGGCGTCATTCTGTAATCTGGCGCCCTCTTGTGGTGGCCGTTGGTATAACAAGTCAACCAGCAATGCTTGCCTGTTTCACTGCCCGCCCATCTCCTTCCCTTTACTTAGAAGTTAACCCCCAAACATTATATATATATTTTTTATTCTAACACCCTAGAGAATAAAATGGCGGTCGTTGCAATCGTTTCTGTCACACCGTATTTGCGCAGCGGTCTTACAAGCGCACTTTTTTGAGGAAAAAAAAAATACACTTTTTTAAATTAAAAAAATAAGACAACAGTAAAGTTAGCCAAAATTTTTTTTATATTGTGAAAGATAATGTTACGCCGAGTAAATTGATACCCAACATGTCATGCTTCAAAATTGCGTCCGCTTGTGGAATGGCGACTAACTTTTACCCTTTTAAAATCTCCATAGGCGACATTTAAAAAATTCTACAGGTTGCATGTTTTGAGTTACAGAGGAGGTCTAGGGCTAGAATTATTGCTCTCGCTCTACCGATCGCGGCGATACCTCACGTGTTGTTTGAACACCGCTTTCATATGCGGGCGCTACTCACGTATGCGTTTGCTTCTGCATGCATTGGTCATTAAAAATTTGTCAAGCCCTGATACCAAGACATTTTGGACAATTTCCTGCTCCCAACTTTGTGGGAACAGTTTCGGGATGACCCCTTCCTGTTCCAACATGACTACGCACCAGTGCACAAAGCAAGGTCCATAAAGACACGGATGAGCGAGTTTGGGGTGGAGGAACTTGACTGGCCTGCACAGAGTCCTGACCTCAACCTGATAGAACACCTTTGGGGTGAATTAGAGCGGAGACTGCAGGCCTTCTCATCCATCAGTACCTGACCTCACAAATGCTCTTCTGGAAGAATGGTCAAACGTTCCCATAGACACCCTCCTAAACCTTGTGGACGGCCTTCCCAGAAGAGTTGAAGCTGTTATAGCTGCAAAGGGCGGGGCCAACTCAATATTGAACCCTACGGACTAAGACTGGGATGCCATTAAAGTTCATGTAAAGGCAGGTGTCCCAATACTTTTGGTAATAGTGTAATAATGGCACCTGAAACAAGCAACCGTCTGTGTTCCCCATAGCCATCAGCTTCAGGTACTGCCAATGAAATGACAGGAGATATCTGGTGCTGACACGTTGGATTTTTATCTCGTGTATATGGGCCTTCTTGACCACATTCTAAATCCAGTCCAATAGGAATCTTCCAATTGTCAGATGTGGATTGGATGAGGCTGGAGGCGGAGCAGAACCTCCCATATAGACTGGATTCCTCAATAAAGGACACCATTATAATCACATTAATAATACATTTATTTTAATAAATAAATAAATACATCATCACACAAATCACTTTTCTGCCACTAGGAATCCTGGACTGTCCATCGGGGATGGTCCCCTCTATGGGATAATGAATACGGGATGGTCCCCTCTATGGGATAATGAATAGGGGATGGTCCCCTCTATGGGATAATGAATATGGGATGGTCCCCTCTATGGGATAATGAATAGGGGATGGTCCCCTCTATGGGATAATGAATAGGGGATGGTCCCCTCTATGGGATAATGAATAGGGGATGGTCCCCTCTATGGGATAATGAATAGGGGATGGTCCCCTCTATGGGATAATGAATAGGGGATGGTCCCCTCTATGGGATAATGAATAGGGGATGGTCCCCTCTATGGGATAATGAATAGGGGATGGTCCCCTCTATGGGATAATGAATACGGGATGGTCCCCTCTATGGGATAATGAATAGGGGATGGTCCCCTCTATGGGATAATGAATACGGGGTGGTCCCCTCTATGGGATAATGAATACGGGATGGTCCCCTCTATGGGATAATGAATATGGGATGGTCCCCTCTATGGGATAATGAATATGGGATGGTCCCCTCTATGGGATAATGAATACGGGGATGGTCCCCTCTATGGGATAATGAATAGGGGATGGTCCCCTCTATGGGATAATGAATATGGGATGGTCCCCTCTATGGGATAATGAATAGGGGATGGTCCCCTCTATGGGATAATGAATAGGGGATGGTCCCCTCTATGGGATAATGAATAGGGGATGGTCCCCTCTATGGGATAATGAATAGGGGATGGTCCCCTCTATGGGATAATGAATAGGGGATGGTCCCCTCTATGGGATAATGAATAGGGGATGGTCCCCTCTATGGGATAATGAATAGGGGATGGTCCCCTCTATGGGATAATGAATACGGGGTGGTCCCCTCTATGGGATAATGAATATGGGGTGGTCCCCTCTATGGGATAATGAATATGGGATGGTCCCCTCTATGGGATAATGAATACGGGGTGGTCCCCTCTATGGGATAATGAATATGGGGTGGTCCCCTCTATGGGATAATGAATAGGGGATGGTCCCCTCTATGGGATAATGAATACGGGGTGGTCCCCTCTATGGGATAATGAATATGGGATGGTCCCCTCTATGGGATAATGAATACGGGGATGGTCCCCTCTATGGGATAATGAATAGGGGATGGTCCCCTCTATGGGATAATGAATACGGGGTGGTCCCCTCTATGGGATAATGAATACGGGGTGGTCCCCTCTATGGGATAATGAATACGGGGTGGTCCCCTCTATGGGATAATGAATACGGGGTGGTCCCCTCTATGGGATAATGAATACGGGGTGGTCCCCTCTATGGGATAATGAATACGGGGTGGTCCCCTCTATGGGATAATGAATACGGGATGATCCCCTCTATGGGATAATGAATACGGGGTGGTCCCCTTTATGGGATAATGAATACAGGGTTAGCCAAACTGATAGAGAAATGTACCTATATAGTATTGGATGATGTCATCGGGGGGGCTGGTCAGTACCAGCCTTATATACATGTACCTACAGTAATGGAGAGGTGCTATCTGGGTGGATGTGGGTTTTTTTTTTTACTGCCGTCGGTGTGTGCGAAGAGGATTTCGGCACTGTCTGGGTGAACGCGGAGGGGTGTTTCAGCGCTGTCTGGGCGGACGTGGAGAAGGGGTGTTTCAGCGCTGTCTGGGCGGACGTGGAGAAGGGGTGTTTCAGCGCTGTCTGGGCGGACGTGGAGGAGGGGTGTTTCAGCGCTGTCTGGGCGGACGCGGAGGGGTGTTTCAGCGCTGTCTGGGCGGACGCGGAGAGGTGTTTCAGCGCTGTCTGGGCGGACGTGGAGGAGAGGGGTGTTTCAGCGCTGTCTGGGCGGACGTGGAGGAGAGGGGTGTTTCAGCGCTGTCTGGGCGGACGCGGAGGAGGGGTATTTCAGCGCTGTCTGGGCGGACGCGGAGGGGGTGGGGTTTCACCGCTGTCTGGGCGGACGCGGAGGGGGTTGGGTTTCACCGCTGTCTGGGTGGACGTGGAGCGGGTGGGGTTTCAGCGCTGTCTGGGGGGAACGTGGAGGGGGGGTGTTTCAGCGCTGTCTGGGGGGGTGCGGAGGAGGGGTGTTTCAGCGCTGTGTGGGGGGGACGCGGAGGAGGGGTGTTTCAGTGCTGTCTGGGCAGACGTGGAGGGGGTGGGGTTTCAACGCTGTCTGGGCGGACGTGGAGGAGGGCTGTTTCAGTGCTGTCTGGGCGGACGTCGAGTGGGTGGGGTTTCAGCGCTGTCTGGGGGGGGGGCGCGGAGGAGGGGTGTTTCAGCGCTGTCTGGGGGGGGGATGCGGAGGAGGGGTGTTTCAGCGCTGTCTGGGGGGGGGACATGGAGGAGGGGTGTTTCAGCGCTGTCTGGGGGGGGACGCGGAGGAGGGCTGTTTCAGCGCTGTCTGGGGGGGGACGCGGAGGAAGGGTGTTTCAGCGATGTCTGGGGGGGGAGACGCGGAGGAAGGGTGTTTCAGCGCTGTCTGAGGGAGGGGACGCGGAGGAGGGGTGTTTCAGCGCTGTCTGGGGGGGGACGCGGAGGAGGGGTGTTTCAGTGCTGTCGGGGGGGGAGACGCGGAGGAAGGGTGTTTCAGCGATGTCTGTGGGGGAGACGCGGAGGAAGGGTGTTTCAGCGATGTCTGGGGGGGGAACGCGGAGGAGGGGTGTTTCAGCGCTGTCTGGGGGGGCGCACGGAGGAGGGGTGTTTCAGCGATGTCTGGGGGGGAGACGCGGAGGAAGGGTGTTTCAGCGATGTCTGGGGGGAGACGCGGAGGAAGGGTGTTTCAGCGATGTCTGGGGGGGGGGGGGCGCACGGAGGAGGGGTGTTTCAGCGATGTCTGGGGGGGAGACGTGGAGGAAGGGTGTTTCAGCGATGTCTGGGGGGAGACGCGGAGGAAGGGTGTATCAGCGATGTCTGGGGGGGAGTGGAGGGGTTTTTCCTTCCTTCACTCTGTGATGAGGAATACACCCATGTCGGAGTTTAGAGAAGGGGAACAGGGCTGTGACCTTTAACCAGTAAATTCTGAGTCTCGTCCTCTTCTGTGTAGATAATCCTGTGTATTCCCTCATGGTGGGTCAGTACAGAATTGGTAGAGATCTTCTAACTCTGGGAGATTCACACTGATTGGCAGCTGTGAGCAATGCAGAGAGTTCTGTAGAGATTATATGAAGTGTTCTAGGACGAGGACTGAAGATTTCCTGTAATCGGAATGTTATATTTCATGGTGAAGACCTTTCAGACTGCCAGGAAACAAAAATGAAACCGATGACAAGCACTCCCAATCTGTACAGGATATACACAAGATAGTAGGTAGATGAAGTACCCAGCAATTTGTGATTACATTTTACATGGCATAAGAGGCTGATAGCTCAGGACATATGTTGACATAAAAGAGGGTGAGGAGTTTGGCTTCTGCTGAGGACCGATCTGCCATTGTAGGAGTCTGTAAAATTGGATCTGAGGAGGAAGGAAAGGACAACACGTTCTACCGACCCCGGGAACACCTGAAACCATCAAGATATCCATCTGTTAGTATAAACTCTTCACATAGGAGCAAAAAGAAAGCGTTTGGTTCTCGGTAGAGGTAAAGCCTAAGCCCAGGTTTATTAGGTCTTTAAATAGTTTTGGCCCAAACAATCTATTTTCTTCACAGATGTGCCCACTGTCTAAAGCGGCATCCTATACAGCACCGGGGTCCAGCCTCGGCTACATACAGCGCCGGGGTCCGGCCTCGGCTACATCCAGCATACAGCGCCGGGGTCCGGCCTCGGCTACATCCAGCATACAGCGCCGGGGTCCGGCCTCGGCTACATCCAGCATACAGCGCCGGGGTCCGGCCTCGGCTACATCCAGCATACAGCGCCGGGGTCCGGCCTCGGCTACATCCAGCATACAGCGCCGGGGTCCGGCCTCGGCTACATCCAGCATACAGCGCCGGGGTCCGGCCTCGGCTACATCCAGCATACAGCGCCGGGGTCCGGCCTCGGCTACATCCAGCATACAGCGCCGGGGTCCGGCCTCGGCTACATCCAGCATACAGCGCCGGGGTCCGGCCTCGGCTACATCCAGCATACAGCGCCGGGATCCGGCCTCGGCTACATCCAGCATACAGCGCCGGGGTTCGGCCTCGGCTACATCCAGCATACAGCGCCGGGGTCCGGCCTCGGCTACATCCAGCATACAGCGCCGGGGTCCGGCCTCGGCTACATCCAGCATACAGCGCCGGGGTCCGGCCTCGGCTACATCCAGCATACAGCGCCGGGGTCCGGCCTCAGCTACATCCAGCATACAGCGCCGGGGTCTGGCCTCAGCTACATACAGCGCCGGAGTCCGGCCTCGGCTACATCCAGTATACAGCGCCGGGGTCCGGCCTCGGCTACATCCAGCATACAGCACCGGGGTCTGGCCTCAGCTACATACAGCGCCGGAGTCCGGCCTCGGCTACATCCAGCATACAGCGCCGGGGTCCGGCCTCAGCTACATCCAGCATACAGCGCCGGGGTCTGGCCTCAGCTACATACAGCGCCGGAGTCCGGCCTCGGCTACATCCAGCATACAGCGCCGGGGTCCGGCCTCGGCTACATCCAGCATACAGCGCCGGGGTCCGGCCTCGGCTACATCCAGCATACAGCACCGGGGTCCGGCCTCAGCTACATCCAGCATACAGCGCCGGGGTCTGGCCTCAGCTACATACAGCGCCGGAGTCCGGCCTCGGCTACATCCAGTATACAGCGCCGGGGTCCGGCCTCGGCTACATCCAGCATACAGCGCCGGGGTCTGGCCTCAGCTACATACAGCGCCGGAGTCCAGCCTCGGCTACATCCAGCATACAGCACCGGGGTCCGGCCTCAGCTACATCCAGCATACAGCGCCGGGGTCTGGCCTCAGCTACATACAGCGCTGGAGTCCGGCCTCGGCTACATCCAGCATACAGCGCCGGGGTCCGGCCTCGGCTACATCCAGCATACAGCGCCGGGGTCCGGCCTCGGCTACATCCAGCATACAGCGCCGGGGTCCGGCCTCGGCTACATCCAGCATACAGCGCCGGGGTCCGGCCTCGGCTACATCCAGCATACAGCGCCGGGGTCCGGCCTCGGCTACATCCAGCATACAGCGCCGGGGTCCGGCCTCGGCTACATCCAGCATACAGCGCCGGGGTCCGGCCTCGGCTACATCCAGCATACAGCGCCGGGGTCCGGCCTCGGCTACATCCAGCATACAGCGCCGGGGTCCGGCCTCGGCTACATCCAGCATACAGCGCCGGGGTCCGGCCTCGGCTACATCCAGCATACAGCGCCGGGGTCCGGCCTCGGCTACATCCAGCATACAGCGCCGGGGTCCGGCCTCGGCTACATCCAGCATACAGCGCCGGGGTCCGGCCTCGGCTACATCCAGCATACAGCGCCGGGGTCCGGCCTCGGCTACATCCAGCATACAGCGCCGGGATCCGGCCTCGGCTACATCCAGCATACAGCGCCGGGGTTCGGCCTCGGCTACATCCAGCATACAGCGCCGGGGTCCGGCCTCGGCTACATCCAGCATACAGCGCCGGGGTCCGGCCTCGGCTACATCCAGCATACAGCGCCGGGGTCCGGCCTCGGCTACATCCAGCATACAGCGCCGGGGTCCGGCCTCAGCTACATCCAGCATACAGCGCCGGGGTCTGGCCTCAGCTACATACAGCGCCGGAGTCCGGCCTCGGCTACATCCAGTATACAGCGCCGGGGTCCGGCCTCGGCTACATCCAGCATACAGCACCGGGGTCTGGCCTCAGCTACATACAGCGCCGGAGTCCGGCCTCGGCTACATCCAGCATACAGCGCCGGGGTCCGGCCTCAGCTACATCCAGCATACAGCGCCGGGGTCTGGCCTCAGCTACATACAGCGCCGGAGTCCGGCCTCGGCTACATCCAGCATACAGCGCCGGGGTCCGGCCTCGGCTACATCCAGCATACAGCGCCGGGGTCCGGCCTCGGCTACATCCAGCATACAGCACCGGGGTCCGGCCTCAGCTACATCCAGCATACAGCGCCGGGGTCTGGCCTCAGCTACATACAGCGCCGGAGTCCGGCCTCGGCTACATCCAGTATACAGCGCCGGGGTCCGGCCTCGGCTACATCCAGCATACAGCGCCGGGGTCTGGCCTCAGCTACATACAGCGCCGGAGTCCAGCCTCGGCTACATCCAGCATACAGCACCGGGGTCCGGCCTCAGCTACATCCAGCATACAGCGCCGGGGTCTGGCCTCAGCTACATACAGCGCTGGAGTCCGGCCTCGGCTACATCCAGCATACAGCGCCGGGGTCCGGCCTCGGCTACATCCAGCATACAGCGCCGGGGTCCGGCCTTGGCTACATCCAGCATACAGCGCCGGGGTCCGGCCTTGGCTACATCCAGCATACAGCGCCGGGGTCCGGCCTTGGCTACATCCAGCATACAGCGCCGGGGTCCGGCCTCGGCTACATCTAGCATACAGCACCGGGGTCCGGCCTCGGCTACATCCAGCATACAGCGCCGGGGTCTGGCCTCAGCTACATACAGCGCCGGAGTCCGGCCTCGGCTACATCCAGTATACAGCGCTGGGGTCCGGCCTCGGCTACATCCAGCATACAGCGCCGGGGTCCGGCAGCACTAGAGAGACTTCCCAACCCACTCCCCGAACATAGTCAAGAGGGGCTGACTGCTGCTCAGCCATTCACAGGAAGGTTTGAGATTTATCAATGAATTCCGATTGGCTGAGGTTGAGAAGGTGGGTGCATGACTTACTCCACACACACCCCCCCCCCCCCCTCCCAAGCTATTTCCTCCACAGATGATGCTGCTTTATACAGTACTGACAGCAGACACATATGCATCTAGTATACAGCACCAGGGTCTGGCCTCGGCTACATCCAGTATACAGCGCCACGTTCCAACACTACTATAGGGACTCCCCGCCCCACTCCTGGAAAGTCAAGAGGGGCTGATCTCTGCTCAGCCATTCACAGGAAGGTTTGCATTTTATCAATTAATACAAGGCTTCCTCTGATTGGAGAGGTGGATGACTTCAGAGCCCCCCCCCCATCTGAGCATCTACAATCCAATGAGGAGTTGGCTCTGTAGCAGGGGCCACGCAGGGCAGAATACATACCATCACTAAGTGAATATCCAACGTTTACTCCCACACAAATCGTATGTACCAGATGGTGTCATTCTTCAGCTGAGGCCCAAACAATGGATTCACCTGCGATAAGATCGTCACCAGCCAGCTAGGAATACAGAAAGGTGAAAGGTCATCATTACTGTTCACTCAAACTACACAAAGCAAAAACCAATAATAAAAATTAGAACATTAAAGAGAGCATCAGCTCCAACAAAACATTTCCTAAATTCCACACCTCTAAACCCGAACCCTATGTAATAAAATGTTCCTCTAGTGGCCAATCAGAGTCTGCCTTGCATTGGTGTGTTCAGCAGACTGAATTCTGGTTCACTTCCTGTCCCAGAAACACAATAGGAAGTGAGGGGAAATCCCCTGTCAGTTGTCACTGAAGCAGGTGTCCCCATTAGAAGATTTCCTCCTTATTTCCGCTCCGGTACAACTAGAACATTTTGAATTTCTCATTACTTTTCAGGTCTGGTGACAATGTTTACAAGGATAAACAGAGATGTTGAATCTACTTAGTGAGGACACAGCAATAGAAAAAAAAAAAGTGATAGCGGCTTAAATTTTTTCTACTCTAAAAAGAAAAGAAAAGAAAAAAGAATTCAAGGTTTTGTCTTTATACAAACAATTTATTAAGAACTCATTGAATAAGTCCACAATTGGGGTTCCCTACCTTAGAACGCTATAAACGATATATCTGTACCTCAATGCTCTGTGCCCTGCTTCTGTATAATCCAATATAATTTTATTTTTAAATGAAGTCATAGCTGGTTATATCCATAAAATGTTCCAATATATTACACAGTTGGTAAGGCTGAATAAAGACAGGTCTATCCAGTTTAACTGACCACTGCACTCTGCGTTACTTCCTCCTGACCTCTGTACTCTGCTTTACTTCCTCCTGACCCCTGCGTTACTTCCTCCTGACCCCTGCACTCTGCGTTACTTCCCCCTGACCCCTGCACTCTGCGTTACTTCCCCCTGACCCCTGTGTTACTTCCTCCTGCACTCTGCGTTACTTCCTCCTGACCCCTGCACTCTGCGTTACTTCCTCCTGACCCCTGCACTCTGCGTTACTTCCTCCTGACCCCTGCACTCTGCGTTACTTTCTCCTGACCCCTGCGTTACTTCCTCCTTACCGATGCACTCTGGGTTACTTCCTTCTGGCCCCTGCACCACTTCCTTCTGACCCCTGCACTCTGCGTTACTTCCCCCCTGACCTATGCACTCTGCATTACTTCCCCCCTGACCCCTGCACTCTGCATTACTTCCCCCTGACCCCTGCGTTACTTCCTCCTGACCGATGCACTCTGGGTTACTTCCTCCTGACCCCTGCGTTACTTCCTCCTGACCACTGCACTCTGCGTTACTTCCCCCTGACCTCTGTACTCTGCGTTACTTCCTCCTGACCTCGGCTTACTTCCTCCTGACCACTGCACTCTGCGTTACTTCCTCCTGACCTCTGTACTCTGCATTACTTCCTCCTGACCCCTGCGTTACTTACTTCTGGCCCCTGCACTCTGCGTTACTTCCTCCTGACCCCTGCACTCTGCGTTACTTCCCCCTGACCCCTGCGTTACTTCCTCCTGCACTCTGCGTTACTTCCTCCTGACCCCTGCACTCTGCGTTACTTCCTCCTGACCCCTGCACTCTGCGTTACTTCCTCCTGACCCCTGCGTTACTTCCTCCTTACCGATGCACTCTGGGTTACTTCCTTCTGGCCCCTGCACCACTTCCTTCTGACCCCTGCACTCTGTGTTACTTCCCCCCTGACCTATGCACTCTGCATTACTTCCCCCCTGACCCCTGCACTCTGCGTTACTTCCCCCTGACCCCTGCGTTACTTCCTCCTGACCGATGCACTCTGGGTTACTTCCTCCTGACCCCTGCATTACTTCCTCCTGACCACTGCACTCTGCGTTACTTCCTCCTGACCCCTGCATTACTTCCCCCTGACCTCTGTACTCTGCGTTACTTCCTCCTGACCTCGGCTTACTTCCTCCTGACCACTGCACTCTGCGTTACTTCCTCCTGACCTCTGTACTCTGCGTTACTTCCTCCTGACCCCTGCGTTACTTACTTCTGGCACCAGCACCACTTCCTCCTGACCCCTGCACTCTGCGTTACTTCCTCCTGACCCCTGCACTCTGCGTTACTTCCCCCTGACCCCTGCACTCTGCGTTACTTCCTCCTGCACTCTGCATTACTTCCTCCTGACCCCTGCACTCTGCGTTACTTCCTCCTGACCCCTGCACTCTGCGTTACTTCCTCCTGACCCCTGCACTCTGCGTTACTTCCCCCTGACCCCTGTGTTACTTCCTCCTGACCGATGCACTCTGGGTTACTTCCTCCTGACCCCTGCGTTACTTCCTTCTGACGATGCACTCTGGGTTACTTCCTTCTGGCCCCTGCACCACTTCCTCCTGACCCCTGCACTCTGCGTTACTTCCCCCCTGACCTATACACTCTGCATTACTTCCCCCCTGACCCCTGCACTCTGGGTTACTTCCTCCTGACCCCTGCGTTACTTCCTTCTGACCGATGCACCCTGGGTTACTTCCTTCTGGCCCCTGCACCACTTCCTCCTGACCCCTGCACTCTGCGTTACCATTGTCTTGCAGGTTTATTTTTTTTTTAAAGGATGCGGTTTACAACCGCTTTATTTTATTGCATGAGGGCAGTCTGCTAATCTCAAAACAAAAGAAAAAAATCATTAATTAGTGGTATTTAATCACCACTGGATTTTTTATTTTTTTGCTAAATAAACAAAAAAAAAAGATAGAAATTTAAAAAAATAAAAATAAAAGCGTTTTTCTTAGTTTCTGTTGCAAATAAATAACTGTTCTTCAAAAAAAAAAAATTAAGACAAAAATGTATTCTGCTACATTTCTTTGGTGAAAATAACCAAAATCCGTGTATATTATCATTTAGTCTGTAGGAAAATTGCTCAATTCTGATGTACTCATTTCTTGAGGCTGAAAAATACCAGGACAGTACAAATACCCCCCAAGTGACCCCTTTTTGGAAAGAAGACAGTCCAAAGTATTTAGTAAGAGGCATGGCGAGTTTTCTGAAGTTGTAATTTTTTGCTATCATTTTTTTTAGAAAATTAATAAAAAAACAAAAACACACAATTTGTTTTTTTTTACATACTGTCACCAGGGCAGTACAGCGCCATCATATGACTGATGTGGCGGTGATCAGGAACACTAACTGGTGACAGAATAAAAAAATAATGATAATAATGATTATTTTTCAATTTTCATATTACATTTTTCCCTTTTCTTATGATTTTTTTTTTTTTTAACAGTGTGACCAGAGCAATAAAATTGTTACCATGGTACCATTGTACTACTCTGGGGAAGTGATTTTTTTTTTCTCTACACATTATGATTGCTTATAGCAAGGAATTACATTCATAAACATAAGCAAGCATTTTACCGAATGAAACTGATTCATTCAGCATGTATTTGTAATTAGCCAAAGCTAGTCACATGGCACAGATGGGCTATAATTGGCCCTGTCTGTACCATGTGATCACTGTGGCCAATCACAGCTAGCAACACAATTGTACACAATGGATTGCATGAAAGGAAGCCACCCATTGTTTACAATTGTCATGTGATCTGCTGTGATTGGTTACAGCAGCCACATGGTACTGACAGCGAGCCGGTACACTGATCAGTCAATCGGCTGTGTCCATTGGACAGATCGCGTCATGTGACGTCCACTCCGAAGGATGAGAGGCCCGCCTGTCAATGTGCTATAGGCCGGACGGGAAGGTGGTAATTCTAAAATGTAAATAGAATATGGCGGACCTGGTTTGGGCCAGAGGCCGGCCTGCAGATTTTCTAGCTATGGATGAACTGATCTCTCTCTAGAGTTACATCCCATTATACCCAGATCAATAATATCTACGAGTCGTGAGATGGAGGAGGATGGGTGAAAAAGTAGAGTGTCTTCCCATCATTGGCGATGGAGGGGGGGGGATACTTACAAGAGATAGCAGCAGACGGCGGTGGTCACCAGCATCGTTATGATGACCCTGAGAAGAGAACAGATCAATAGACGCATCATTGGAAGCCATTCCCAGTCACTGGACCTTCATTTTAACACATTTTCTAAAAATATCCTCAGATAAATATCAATTATATGTAATGTATTGTAGACACCGCCAAATACTCCGCTCTGCCCCCCACCCACCCAACGCAGCACAGACAGAAAAGTGGCTGCTCCAAACATCACCAGCTGAAGATTATGATGCAAAAGAATAGAAGTGGAGCCGCTCAATGCTCCAAAAGACACAGGATAATCCACCTGCTCCGCCAAACGCGTTTCAGTCCAACTGGAGCTCAGCCATAGAGTGCGGATGGCAGGATGGAAGGGGCACATCATATCAGGTGAGGGATCCACCCCAGGAGAACCAGCTCCAATCACTTCATCTGATACAATGTTACACTGGGGAAGCCCCCAATAAAAGGATGATGAAATGATGTTGTAGCACCATCAAGAAAACTATGTGGTATGATGATGTCAGCAACCAAAGATCCGACCTACATGTTGGTGGCTTTTAATGATCTGACCAATAGGATTCTTTTTTCCTATGTGTTGTGGGGACACCTGAGGGACAATGGTCAGTATATCACTGGAGTGGGGGCTGCTGGTTGTAACCTCTATGGCAGGGGTAGTCAACCTGGGGCCCTCCAGCTGTTGTGGAACTAGATTTCCCATGGGGCATTGCAAGGCTGGCAGCTACAATTACTCCCAGAGGCATGATGGGACTTGTAGTTCTGCAACAGCTGGAGGGCCCCAGGTTGCCTACCCCTGCTCTATGGGGATCATACCATACACAAAATGTATACTTACCTCCAGCATCTGGGCTCCACCCCTCTGGTAAATCTTTTGTTCAAATTGAAGAATCAAGAAGTCTCACTTATATTGCTGCATCTACCTGATTATTACATTTTTTCCACCATGGGACTTTTTTTTTTTAATCTAGTACACAGCCAATGAAAATTCTATTGTTCAGCACTCAAAAGAAGAAGTTTTATTTCAGGTGCTGCACTCATTATATTTTTTAATGACTTTGTATAAAGCATGCAGTCCGCTAACAAGATAGGCAACTAGACTCTACTTATGGGGCACCTCTGGGTAGAATTACCCACTTTATATAGGTGAGGGGGTAGACGGTGGGCAGTATGTACAGGAGAGGAGTGTAGAGGGTATGATAGGGGTGGGATGTACAGGAGAGGAGTGTAGAGGATATGATGGGGGTGGTATGTACAGGAGAGGAGTGTAGAGGGTATGATGGGAGCAGAATGTACAGGAGAGGAGTGTAGAGGGTATGATGGGGGTGGGATGTACAGGAGAGGAGTGTAGACGGTATGATGGGGGTGGGATGTACAGGAGAGGAGTGTGGAGGGCATGACAGTGGGCAGTATATACAGGAGAGGAGTGTGAATGAATGTATGTACTGCAATGTGTGGTGGGGCATGCTCTTATTGCTGGAGGGTGATCTACTGCTGCGTTGGGATCTATTGTTTCTGGTGGATGATGAGAATTGTGATGGGGGTTAGGATATGATGGAGGAGGATGATGGGGGTTGGGATATGATGAAGGAGGATGATGGGGGTTGGGATATGATGGAGGAGGATGATGGGGGTTGGGATATGAAGGAGGATGATGATGGGGGTTGGGATATGATGGAGGAGGATGATGGGGGTTGGGATATGATGAAGGAGGATGATGGGGGTTGGGATATGATGGAGGAGGATGATGGGGGTTGGGATATGAAGGAGGATAATGATGGGGGTTGGGATATGATGGAGGAGGATGATGGGGGTTGGGATATGAAGGAGGATGATGATGGGGGTTGGGATATGATGGAGGAGGATGATGGGGGTTGGGATATGATGAAGGAGGATGATGGGGGTTGGGATATGAAGGAGGATGATGATGGGGGTTGGGATATGAAGGAGGATGATGATGGGGGTTGGGATATGAAGGAGGAGGATGATGGGGGTTGGGATATGAAGGAGGAGGATGATGGGGGTTGGGATATGATGGAGGATGACGATGGGGGTTGGGATATGATGGAGGAAGATGATGGGGGTTGGGATATGAAGGAGGATGATGGGGGTTGGGATATGATGGAGGAGGATGATGGGGGTTGGGATATGAAGGAGGAGGAGGATGGGGGTTGGGATATGAAGGAGGAGGAGGATGGGGGTTGGGATATGAAGGAGGAGGATGATGGGGGTTGGGATATGAAGGAGGAAGATGATGGGGGTTGGGATATGAAGGAGGAAGATGATGGGGGTTGGGATATGAAGGAGGAAGATGATGGGGGTTGGGATATGAAGGAGGAAGATGATGGGGGTTGGCATATGAAGGAGGAGGATGATGGGGGTTGGGATATGAAGGAGGAGGATGTTGGGGGTTGGGATATGATGGAGGAGGATGATGGGGGTTGGGATATGATGGAGGAGGATGATGGGGGTTGGGATATGATGGAGGAGGAGGATGGGGGTTGGGATATGATGGAGGAGGAGGATGGGGGTTGGGATATGAAGGAGGAGGATGATGGGGGTTGGGATATAAAGGAGGAGGATGATGGGGGTTGGGATATGAAGGAGGAGGATGATGGGGGTTGGGATATGAAGGAGGAGGATGATGGGGGTTGGGATATGAAGGATGATGATGGGGGTTGGGATATGATGGAGGAGGATGATGGGGGTTGGGATATGAAGGAGGAGGATGATGGGGGTTGGGATATGATGGAGGAGGATGATGGGGGTTGGGATATGATGGAGGAGGATGATGGGGGTTGGGATATGATGGAGGAGGATGATGGGGGTTGGGATATGATGGAGGAGGATGATGGGGGTTGGGATATGATGGAGGAGGATGATGGGGGTTGGGATATGAAGGAGGATGATGATGGGGGTTGGGATATGAAGGAGGATGATGATGGGGGTTGGGATATGAAGGAGGATGATGATGGGGGTTGGGATATGAAGGAGGATGATGATGGGGGTTGGGATATGAAGGAGGATGATGATGGGTGTTGGGATATGAAGGAGGATGATGATGGGGGTTGGGATATGATGGAGGAGGATGATGGGGGTTGGGATATGATGGAGGAGGATGATGGGGGTTGGGATATGAAGGAGGAGGATGATGGGGGCTGGGATATGAAGGAAGAGGATGATGGGGTTGGGATATGATGGAGGAGGATGATGGGGGTTGGGATATGATGGAGGATGATGGGGGTTGGGATATGAAGGAGGAGGATGATGGGGGTTGGGATATGATGGAGAATGATGGGGGTTGGGATATGAAGGAGGATGATGGGGGTTGGGATATGAAGGAGGAGGATGATGGGGGTTGGGATATGAAGGAGGAGGATGATGGGGGTTGGGATATGGAGGATAATGATGGGGGTTGGGATATGAAGGAGGAGGATGATGGGGGTTGGGATATGAAGGAGGAGGATGATGATGGGGGTTGGGATATGATGGAGGAGGATGATGGGGGTTGGGATATGATGGAGGATGATGAGGGTTGGGATATGATGGAGGATGATGATGATGGGGGTTGGGATATGGAGGATGATGATGGGGGTTGGGATATGAAGGAGGATGATGGGGGTTGGGATATGATGGAGGATGATGGGGGTTGGGATATGATGGAGGATGATGAGGGTTGGGATATGATGGAGGATGATGATGATGGGGGTTGGGATATGGAGGATGATGATGGGGGTTGGGATATGAAGGAGGATGATGGGGGTTGGGATATGAAGGAGGAGGATGATGGGGGTTGGGATATGAAGGAGAATGATGGGGGTTGGGATATGAAGGAGGATGATGGGGGTTGGGATATGAAGGAGGAGGATGATGGGGGTTGGGATATGAAGGAGGAGGATGATGGGGGTTGGGATATGAAGGAGGAGGATGATGGGGGCTGGGATATGAAGGAAGAGGATGATGGGGGTTGGGATATGATGGAGGAGGATGATGGGGGTTGGGATATGATGGAGGATGATGGGGGTTGGGATATGAAGGAGGAGGATGATGGGGGTTGGGATATGATGGAGGAGGATGATGGGGGTTGGGATATGATGGAGAATGATGGGGGTTGGGATATGAAGGAGGAGGATGATGGGGGTTGGGATATGAAGGAGGAGGATGATGGGGGTTGGGATATGGAGGATAATGATGGGGGTTGGGATATGAAGGAGGAGGATGATGGGGGTTGGGATATGAAGGAGGAGGATGATGATGGGGGTTGGGATATGATGGAGGAGGATGATGGGGGTTGGGATATGATGGAGGATGATGAGGGTTGGGATATGATGGAGGATGATGATGATGGGGGTTGGGATATGGAGGATGATGATGGGGGTTGGGATATGAAGGAGGATGATGGGGGTTGGGATATGATGGAGGATGATGGGGGTTGGGATATGAAGGAGGAGGATGATGGGGGTAGGCATATGATGGAGGAGGATGATGGGGGTTGGGATATGAAGGAGGAGGATGATGGGGGTTTTGGATATAAAGGAGGAGGATGATGGGGGTTGGGATATGATGGAGGAGGATGATGGGGGTTGGGATATGATGGAGGAGGATGATGGGGGTTGGGATATGGAGGAGGAGGAGGATGATGGGGGTTGGGATATGAAGGAGGAGGATGATGGGGGTTGGGATATGAAGGAGGAGGATGATGGGGGTTGGGATATGGAGGAGGAAGATGATGGGGGTTGGGATATGAAGGAGGAGGATGATGGGGGTTGGGATATGAAGGAGGAGGATGATGGGGGTTTGGATATGATGGAGGAGGATGATGGGGGTTGGGATATGATGGGGGTTGGGATATGAAGGAGGAGGATGATGGGGGTTGGGATATGATGGAGGAGGATGATGATGGGGGTAGGGATATGATGGAGGAGGATGATGGGGGTTGGGATATGATGGAGGAGGAGGATGGGGGTTGGGATATGAAGGAGGAGGATGATGGGGGTTGGGATATGAAGGAGGAGGAGGATGGGGGTTGGGATATGATGGAGGAGGATGATGGGGGTTGGGATATGAAGGAGGAGGATGATGGGGGTTGGGATATGAAGGAGGAGGAGGATGGGGGTTGGGATATGAAGGAGGAGGATGATGGGGGTTGGGATATGAAGGAGGAGGATGATGGGGGTTGGGATATGATGGAGGAGGATGATGGGGGTTGGGATATGATGGAGGAGGATGATGGGGGTTGGGATATGATGGAGGAGGATGATGATGGGGGTAGGGATATGATGGAGGAGGATGATGGGGGTTGGGATATGATGGAGGAGGAGGATGGGGGTTGGGATATGAAGGAGGAAGATGATGGGGGTTGGGATATGAAGGAGGAGGATGATGGGGGTTGGGATATGATGGAGGAGGATGATGGGGGTTGGGATATGATGGAGGAGGATGATGGGGGTTGGGATATGATGGAGGAGGATGATGGGGGTTGGGATATGATGGAGGAGGATGATGGGGGTTGGGATATGGAGGAGGAGGAGGATGGGGGTTGGGATATGAAGGAGGAGGATGATGGGGGTTGGGATATGAAGGAGGAAGATGATGGGGGTTGGGATATGAAGGAGGAGGATGATGGGGGTTGGGATATGGAGGAGGAGGATGATGATGGGGGTTGGGATATGATGGAGGAGGAGGATGGGGGTTGGGATATGATGGAGGAGGATGATGGGGGTTGGGATATGGAGGAGGAGGATGATGGGGGTTGGGATATGAAGGAGGATGATGATGGGGGTTGGGATATGATGGAGGAGGATGATGGGAGTTGGGATATGGAGGAGGAGGAGGATGATGGGGGTTGGAATATGAAAGAGGAGGATGATGGGGGTTGGGATATGATGGAGGAGGAGGATGGGGGTTGGGATATGAAGGAGGATGATGATGGGGGTTGGGATATGATGGAGGATGATGGGGGTTGGGATATGGAGGAGGAGGAGGATGGGGGTTGGGATATGAAGGAGGAGGATGATGGGGGTTGGGATATGAAGGAGGAAGATGATGGGGGTTGGGATATGAAGGAGGAAGATGATGGGGGTTGGGATATGGAGGAGGAGGATGATGATGGGGGTTGGGATATGATGGAGGAGGATGATGGGGGTTGGGATATGATGGCGGAGGATGATGGGGGTTGGGATATGATGGAGGATGATGGGGGTTGGGATATGGAGGAGGAGGAGGATGGGGGTTGGGATATGAAGGAGGAGGATGATGGGGGTTGGGATATGAAGGAGGAAGATGATGGGGGTTGGGATATGAAGGAGGAGGATGATGGGGGTTGGGATATGGAGGAGGAGGATGATGATGGGGGTTGGGATATGATGGAGGAGGATGATGGGGGTTGGGATATGATGGAGGAGGATGATGGGGGTTGGGATATGATGGAGGATGATGGGGGTTGGGATATGGAGGAGGAGGAGGATGGGGGTTGGGATATGAAGGAGGAGGATGATGGGGGTTGGGATATGAAGGAGGAAGATGATGGGGGTTGGGATATGAAGGAGGAGGATGATGGGGGTTGGGATATGGAGGAGGAGGATGATGATGGGGGTTGGGATATGATGGAGGAGGAGGATGGGGGTTGGGATATGATGGAGGAGGATGATGGGGGTTGGGATATGGAGGAGGAGGATGATGGGGGTTGGGATATGAAGGAGGATGATGATGGGGGTTGGGATATGATGGAGGAGGATGATGGGAGTTGGGATATGGAGGAGGAGGAGGATGGGGGTTGGGATATGAAGGAGGAAGATGATGGGGGTTGGGATATGATGGAGGAGGATGATGGGGGTTGGGATATGATGGAGGAGGAGGATGGGGGTAGGGATATGAAAGAGGAGGATGATGGGGGTTGGGATATGAAGGAGGAAGATGATGGGGGTTGGGATATGAAGGAGGAGGATGATGGGGGTTGGGATATGATGGAGGAGGATGATGGGGGTTGGAATATGAAAGAGGAGGATGATGGGGGTTGGGATATGAAGGAGGATGATGATGGGAGTTGGGATATGATGGAGGATGATGGGGGTTGGGATATGGAGGAGGAGGAGGATGGGGGTTGGGATATGAAGGAGGAGGATGATGGGGGTTGGGATATGAAGGAGGAAGATGATGGGGGTTGGGATATGAAGGAGGAGGATGATGGGGGTTGGGATATGGAGGAGGAGGATGATGATGGGGGTTGGGATATGATGGAGGAGGAGGATGGGGGTTGGGATATGATGGAGGAGGATGATGGGGGTTGGGATATGGAGGAGGAGGATGATGGGGGTTGGGATATGAAGGAGGATGATGATGGGGGTTGGGATATGATGGAGGAGGATGATGGGGGTTGGGATATGATGGAGGAGGAGGATGGGGGTAGGGATATGATGGAGGAGGATGATGGGGGTTGGGATATGGAGGAGGAGGATGATGGGGGTTGGGATATGAAGGAGGAGGATGATGGGGGTTGGGATATGATGGAGGAGGATGATGGGGGATGGGATATGAAGGAGGAGGATGATGGGGGTTGGGATATGGAGGAGGAGGAGGATGATGGGGGTTGGAATATGAAAGAGGAGGATGATGGGGGTTGGGATATGATGGAGGAGGAGGATGGGGGTTGGGATATGAAGGAGGATGATGATGGGAGTTGGGATATGATGGAGGATGATGGGGGTTGGGATATGAAGGAGGAGGATGATGGGGGTTGGGATATGATGGAGGAGGATGATGGGGGTTGGGATATGATGGAGGAGGATGATGGGGGTTGGGATATGATGGAGGAGGATGATGGGGGTTGGGATATGGAGGAGGAGGATGATGGGGGTTGGGATATGAAGGAGGAGGATGATGGGGGTTGGGATATGAAGGAGGAAGATGATGGGGGTTGGGATATGAAGGAGGAGGATGATGGGGGTTGGGATATGGAGGAGGAGGATGATGATGGGGGTTGGGATATGATGGGGGTTGGGATATGATGGAGGAGGATGATGGGGGTTGGGATATGGAGGAGGAGGATGATGGGGGTTGGGATATGATGGAGGAGGATGATGGGGGTTGGGATATGATGGAGGAGGAGGATGGGGGTAGGGATATGATGGAGGAGGATGATGGGGGTTGGGATATGAAGGAGGAGGATGGGGGTTGGGATATGATGGAGGATGATGATGGGGGTTGGGATATGATGGAGGAGGATGATGGGGGTTGGGATATGGAGGAGGATGATGATGGGGGTTGGGATATGGAGGAGGAGGATGATGGGGGTTGGGATATGATGGAGGAGGATGATGGGGGTTGGGATATGAAGGAGGAGGATGATGGGGGTTGGGATATGATGGAGGAGGATGATGGGGGATGGGATATGAAGGAGGAGGATGATGGGGGTTGGGATATGATGGAGGAGGATGATGGGGGTTGGGATATGAAGGAGGAGGATGATGGGGGTTGGGATATGAGGAGGAGGATGATGGGGGTTGGGATATGAAGGAGGAGGATGATGGGGGTTGGGATAGATGATGGGGATGGAGATGAGATGGGGGTTGGGATATGAAGGAGGAGGATGATGGGGGTTGGGATATGAGGGAGGATGATGGGGGTTGGGATATGAGGAGGAGGATGATGGGGGTTGGGATGAGGTGGATATGAGGAGGGATGATGGGGGTTGGGATATGAAGGAGGAGGATGATGGGGGTTGGGATATGAAGGAGGAGGATGATGGGGGTTGGGATATGAAGGAGGAGGATGATGGGGGTTGGGATATGAAGGAGGAGGATGATGGGGGTTGGGATATGAAGGAGGAGGATGATGGGGGTTGGGATATGAAGGAGGAGGATGATGGGGGTTGGGATATGAAGGAGGGATGATGGGGGTTGGATATGAGGAGAGATGATGGGGTTGATATGAGGAGGATGATGGGGGTTGGGATATGATGGAGGATGATGGGGGTTGGGATATGAAGGAGAGATGATGGGGTTGGATAGATGGAGGAGGATGATGGGGGTTGGGATATGAAGGAGGATGATGGGGTTGGGATATGAAGGAGGAGATGGGGGTTGGGATATGATGGAGGAGGATGATGGGGGTTGGGATATGAGGGAGGATGATGGGGGTAGGGATATGAAGGAGGAGGATGATGGGGTTGGGATATGAAGGAGGAGGATGATGGGGGTTGGGATATGATGGAGGAGGATGATGGGGGTTGGGATAT